>AWUE01020952.1:0-17233 GCA_001974825.2 Corchorus olitorius | reverse complement strand
AATATCATGGTCAAGAGGATTTTAATTTTGGCTTTATTTACATCGAGTCAGTCTACTATAAATAACTAGTGCTATTAGTAGTAAGATAACATGAAAATTCATATAAAATTCTACAACTAATTGGGTAGAATCATTTTCTCAAAAAAAAAAAAAAAAATGGGTAGAATCATGCAGCCCCATGAGCCAAGTGGCCAATATAATAAACACATAGTTAATGAATTAATTTTGTTCGAATTTTTGATTATAATAGTCACTCGTATATGTTTGATACGAGGTGATTAATCAAAAATACACAATGATCTACTTCTATGTGATTTGATTTGCTTTGTTTGGTAAAAAAATTGGAAAGGTGGCAAGATCATAAGGGTCAAAACGGTGAGAACCAAGGCCCACAAAAGGGGACCAAACACACATCACACTATCAAAGTACACCCATCACAACACACATAGATAACCCTATTTATAACAAGGGTCCATGGTTTTATCACAAGCCCATCACATTTATAGTGGGCTACCAATACAAAAGGGTCCAATAAAGCATGCACATGCATTCAAGGCCCAAACCAAGCCAACGGCCCAATGAATCGCCGACGCAGGCCGAAGCCCGCCACATTAACACACAGAATCAAAGATTCCGCGGCGAAGGGTCTCCACCGTCACATGGCGATTGTTGCAGCGCCGTTTAAGGGGAAGCTTGGATGCCGCGGGGAAGATGCCAAAGAGCGAATATTGCCGAAGGGAGTAACCATTTACTTAATCCCATATTCAATTACGTTATGAGAAGCTAATTATCACAAAGAAAACACACTAATCCTTGGATTTGCAGGGAACGTGGACCAAGACCACGAAGCGGGAAAATACTTTGAAGGAGTGGCTTGGATGGCATGTGAGGATGGGAATCTGCCAAGGGTTATTTTTGGGCGAGACAACTTGCTTGGGAGTTGTCTCCCGCTTCAAAGATAAGGTCTTGGCAAAGGAAAAGAATCCGCAGCGGTTGACTTGCTGCCAGAATCTCAGAGGTGAAGTCGACCCAGCACTGAAAAGGCAACACGATTCAAAATTGAAGGAAAGCAAGCTCAGGCGTAACCCGATATGGAAGATGCCGTGGCAGAGAGTTGTGAGATCTACGGCAAGATCATGCCATGAAGGGTTCCATACTGCAAAAGAGGCCTATAAATAATCACGGATAAGACTTCATCTTCAACAACTCGCATACCCAGAGCTTCACCTCACTCTGCAAAATACTTTCAAATTGCTTTCTTTTAATTTCTTTCCCTTTTAAAGTGGTTCCCATCTTCTTTCTTCAAGCCAATCTTTCAAAGTGTAATCCCATGAGTTTAAAGTGAATAAGAGTGCAATTCTTCTACTTGATTTTGGTTTGCAAATGATGCTCTGTTCTTAGCGCCAAAAAACAGGGGAAAACAGAGTCCGTATCGTCTTCTTCAAAGTGGCAATCTTGCGGTGAACCCTTCTCCACTGCACCATTCATCATCACCGCAACCCAGCTTCCTTGAACTTTCCTGACGAGTTGCATCTTCACTATATTTCCCTTTTGTATCGCAACAAATTCTAAACGCTACAACTTGACTTCTTCCAAATCTCGCCGCGGAAGTTGCGTTTCATTCTCCTCTAAAAAACCCGATTTCTATTTTAAGAAAAAGGGGTCGGCCCAAGCCCATTTGGGGCCGAGACTGGTTAGCCCACACTCTCTGCACAAAAGGCTCCCCACATTTTCTGGCGACTCCACTGGGAAGCCGGCGGAATACTGAAAGAGGAAACATGCCGCGACGAGCAGCAACTCGCTTGGGAAGTCAGACTGTGGCTGCAGAATCTGTTGATATACCGGATGAACATGTCGAGTCTTCTGCAGAACAAAACCAAAGAAATCTGGCACCCGAGGAGGAACAGCAGCCAAGTCCCACGGCAGTTATGGTAGAACTGGCCCGAGGGATTTACCAAGGCCAGCTTGAAACGGAGGCCCATTATGCGGAAGCTTCCCTTTATGATGAGTTTTCCCCCACCTTGGAGGCCCAAGTTGCTAGGCCAATGGGGATCCCACTGCCGCAATGGGAAACCATTCGAGATGACCCGAATTGGGACTTGAGGCAGGTGCTCGAACAAAAAAGGCAGAGGAAAGGAAAGACTTCTACGCCGCAGTGCCACAAGACGGTCTATCCAGACGGTAAAGTTGTCTACCGCTTGTGAAGGTGCGCGGGGTCTTCTGGCAATTGCCAGGTAGATCCCATTGCCAGTAGCCATAAAGAATGCTTCCTAGCAAATGATGAGCATGCGGCGGTGGAAGAAGAAAAGGACCCATCTGTGGCAGTTGATGAACCTCTAGAGGTCATAAATCTCAGTGATGATCCTGCTATACAGCATCATATCTCCATTTGTGCATCCCTCAGCCCCGAGGAAAAGGCGAAATTCACAAAGTTATTAAGAGAATTTAAGGATGTTTTTGCCTGGAGTTATGGTGAGATGCCGGGCTTGGATCCAAACATGGTGACTCATTCTTTGAACATTCGGCCTGGCAGTAAACCGGTAAAACAACATGCTAGAACATTTCATTCAGAAATAGAGGAGAAAATCAAAGAAGAGGTGGAGAATCTCTTAGCTACGGGATTCGTCAAGCCAATTCAGCACCCAACTTGGCTGTCCAACATAGTGCCAATAAAGAAGAAGAATGGCAAGATTAGGTGCGCGTGGATTTCAGAGATCTCAACAAGGCATGCCCAAAAGATGATTTCCCACTGCCGAATATGGATCTCCTCATTGATGCCACTGCGGGGCATGCCATGTTTTCTTTTATGGATGGCTTCAGCGGCTATAACCAGATAAAGATGACTCAAAAGGATGCGGAAAAGACGGCATTCAGAACTCCTATCGGCAATTTTTATTACACTGTGATGCCTTTTGGCCTAAAAAATGCTGGAGCCACTTACCAGAGAGTCATGACAGCCATCTTCCATGATCTCATGCATCAGGATTTGGAAGATTAGGTTGCTGACGTGGTGGTAAAATCGCGTACCAGAGAGGGTCACTTTGAAGCTCTGCGGCGTGTCTTTGCTCGCTGCCGCATGTACAGTCTTAAGATGAACCCCGCAAAATGTGCTTTCGGAGTTTCCGCAGGGACATTCTTAGGGTTCCTGATTCACAAACGCGACGTTAATGTGGACAGGAGCAAAATTGATGCCATCATGGGGATGAAGAGGCCAACTACAGTGAAAAAGTTAAAAAGCTTCCTCGGCAGATTGTCTTACATCAAGAGGTTCATTCCTGGGCTTGCGGCAAATACTGCCGCTTTTGCCTCGTTGCTAAAGAAAGATAAACCTTTCATTTGGAAGGATCCCCACGAAGAGGAATTCCAGCACCTTAAGAAGCAGGTCATGACTCTGCCAACGGTGCAAGCTCCTATTCCGAGAAAGCCACTGCGGCTATATCTTGCTATGACAGATACGGCAATAGGGGGCTTACTGGCCCAGCTGAATGAAAGAGAGGAAGAATGCCCGGTGTACTACATCAGCCGAGCGCTGCAGGATGTTGAAAGGAGATATCCCAAAGCGGAGAGAATGTGTCTAGCATTAATTTATGCCACCAAAAAGTTGCGGCCTTACTTTTTGGCCCACGAAGTACACCTCATGACGAAGTCAAACCCGATTCGCTATCTTCTCACAAAGCCCATGCTGACGGGAAGACTAGCTAATTGGCTGCTGAAGTTATCGCAATACACCATCATCTGCCATAATCCTTCTGCGGTAAAGGGCCAAGCAATGGCAGATCTCCTTGCACAATTCCCAGGTGATGACGACTTCAGCATAACTGATGAAGTACCTGGTGCGCAGAACAAGTGGCCACCGCAGAACCGGAGGAAGTGTACACGATGTACTTTGATGGGTCAGCCACCGCAGAAGGAGGAGGTGCAGGTATCGTGATATTGGACAAGAAGGCTCAATCAACTACTTTGTCCTATAGACTTGATTTTCCATGTTCCAACAATGTTGCCGAGTACGAAGCATACATCATTGGCCTCCTTGCAGCAAAAGAGAAAGGGTTCAAGCATGTGCGAGTTGCAGGAGATTCGAACTTGGTGATTAGCCAGGTCCTAGGTGAATTTGCGCTGAAAGTCATTTTCAAGCTTTGAAATTCGCCATGTCCAGAAAGGCAAAAACAGATATGCGGACTCCTTGGCCACCTTAGGGTCAAGATTCTCATTTCCTGGAGATGCCGCAGAATTCAAAGTGATTAAGAGGAGTGCCCCTGTTACAACTTTGCAAGAACCAAAGAACTCCAACAAAGGAGAAGATTGGAGGGCCCAAATCAAAGAGGCCCTACTTTCTGTTGACCCTCCTTCTATCAGGGAAGTCAAAGATTATGCATTGGTCAAATGAGAATTGTACCGCAGGATGCCAGGGGGAGTTCTTGCCAGATGTGTGCACGAGGACGAGGCATCCGCAACATTAGAAGATGTGCATGCAAAAGTTTGCGGGACAGCCCCCGAGATCAGTTTGTACAGGAGATTACAAAGGATAGGCTACTTTTGGCCCACAATGAAGGAGGAATCTTCCGCATTGCAGCAGAATTGTGATAGGTGCAGCCCACTCTTTGAAACCCCGGAGTGTATGGCAGTAGATGTCACGGGAGAGTGGCGGCAACCCCTCTTGGATTACTTAATTGAGGGATCACTGCCAGAAGACCTTAAGAAAATGTACGCCCTCAGAAGGTTCGCAAAGAGGTTTTTGTAGATGGTGGAATATTGTTCAGAAAAGGCTTTGATGGGGAACCATTAAGGTGTCTTTCCTCGGTGGAAGCCAGCACTGTTATGGCAGATATGCACTCCGGAGACTGCGGAGAACACCAAGGAAGAAATAAATTGTACCAGCAGTTGGTGGCTTGTGGTTATTACTGGCCACAGATGAAAAGAGATTCAAAAGAGCATGTGAAGAAATACCGCACTTGTTAAATGCACGGAGGAATTATCCACACTCACCCTTCGATACCTGGGGGCTTAATCTGATTGCGCAAATTCACCCACCGTCGGATGGGAAGAATTGGATCCTTGTTGCCACAGAGTATTTTACAAAATTGGTAGAAGCAATGCCTCTCTGCAAGGCGACTGGAGATGCCGTATCAAAATTCATCAAAGAATTCATTGTTTGCCGGTTTGGTATTCCTTACAAAATAGTGACAGATAACGACACTCCATTCGTCAATCAAAAGGTGAAAAAGCTCTTGAAGCATAGAAGGTCAAGCACAGGAGGTCAACAACTTATTACCCCCAAGGGAATGGACAAGCCGAGGCAACTAACAAAGTGTTGCTCAAGATCCTCAGCAAGATGGTGTACGAGTATGAAGGTGGCTGGAGTGAGCACCTCACAGATGCATTATGGGCCTACCGCGTGGCACCACAATCCTCTACAGGCTTCCCGCCATATTCCCTGGTCTACGGCAGTGAGGCAATCCTACCCGCAGAACTCGTGGTATCAACTACCAGAATCTGGGCTTCCACTGAGCTTGATAGTTCGATGGCCATGTGTGGGCGAAATAGAATGCTAGATCTAGAGGGTATAGATGAAGCCAGGAATGCGGCAGCAGAGAACAAGAGGAGGTACCAGCAAACCATGGCCAAGACCTACGACAGAAGGGTCAAACCGAGGGTGTTTTCACAAGGTCAGTTGGTTCTTAAAGCCGCAGACCATGTGAGAAGAAACCTCTCTAAGCCCTCCAAGTTTGCCCCAAGTTGGGATGGGCCCTATGTCATTGAGGAGGCCTTTGAAAGTGGATACTATAGAATTAAGGAGGTGGATGAAGCAACGTGGTCCGAATTAGTCAACGCGAAGTGGCTGAAGCCCTACTATTGCTAGAACGAATATTGTTCGAGTAGGCCTCTCTTCATTACCCATGGGAGGAGATTCCCTTGTACTGGGTCCTTTTGTTTACTACTTAAATAAATACAAAGAAAGTATCATTTGCCACAAAATACTTCTTTGCGCATACTGCAGATATACAGCTGCACCACACACACATATGAAAATTCCACACACACATTCACATATGAATATTCTACACACATACAAATATCTCACACACATATGAATACTTTACACACATACGAATATTTCACACATGAATATTCTACATACATACGGGGTACTCCACAAATATTCATATTCTACACACATAATCCACACACACATGAGTATTCCACAAATAAAGTATTCCACACATAAAAAAGGGCCACACATATGTGCCCAATGCCAAACACATCCACAAAGGCAAAATTATCCAAGTTTTTAAATTCAAATAAAGACAAACAGTCATTCCCCAAAGTCGAAACCCACATTATCACGCTTGTTAAGTCGAAGATAGGCATGCATGCAGTTGTCGCGCTCATCCGCAAACAACACTTCATCAACGGCCTCCTGCTCTACCTCAAGAACTTTAATACGACCCTCAGCCTCGTCAAGTTGTCTCATGAGGGTATTTCTCAAATGATGGGCTTGCCTCAATTCGTTGCCAAGATTGTAGCTTCGCCGAACCTCAGGGTAGTAAAAAAAACTTTGTGGCAGCATGCGCATGAGCTACATCCTCAAGGTGGGTGTCGAAACGTTCGTGTCCGGGGAACCCTGCCGAGACGACGTTGGTAATAAGGAGTCGCCACTAATCTTTTTTATGGTGTGATTAGCCACCTATCTTAAGTTTAATACTAACCTAGTCTTGGCGAAGGTAGTACTAAACCTAACCATGTCTGCTTAACCAGAGTCTATGGGTTCGGGAGTCGGTTACGCTCGGGGAAGGATTAGCACCCCCGAGACGCCCGTCAAACGACGGTACCTCTAGCCTAAACTAAATCTAATGGGTTAATACTAAAGGTTGCTTTTAAATCTTGATTATTAGAGGAAAAGGGTTATAAAAGAAAATAAAACCATTTTTGAAACCAATGTCGAGAATTTGGAGAAGGTAATCGAACAACGTCGGTCAATTCTGTTACGATTCTCTTTCACTATTTGTTCTCTTGTTGAATCCTCCGCATCGGGAAGAAATTTTGAAAATGCTGTGACAAAATCTTTTACCATCTTTGTTTTTGAAAAACTTGATCAATTTTATTAATTTCCAAAATCTTCTTTTGGAATTGCTTGATTAAGAAAATCATTCTTTTTTGAAAACGCTTACCTTGAAAACTCTTGAATTATCCATTTTCATGATTTTTGAAAATTTGAATAAGAGAACACTGACTTTTGAAAAATGCTTTTCGGAGGAAAATGATCTTTTTGTATATTCTTGATTATACTTAAAAGGGAGGAAAATGAATGCAGATGATGCATGAACTGGTTCATTTTAATCATTTGATCGATGAAGTGGGCTTTACTCGAGTCAACCATTACGAACCTAGCCCGGCCCCCCAGGGATATTCGTAAAGGTTGTTCGATCTCGGAGCAAAATCCGGGAGGTTGTGCTCATGCATCTTTACCCGGAATTCACCCGTCATAGTAAAAAAACGACACTTTATAAATCGGAACATGTAATAGTGGCGTGTAATGCAAACAGTCATAATCAACCAAAAGTAAATATGGTATGCATGTGCTTATCTACTAATTATCTAACTAAATTAAATTAATTACAAGCCCAAATATAATTGGATTAACAAATAAACTTAAAGAAATTAGAAGCTAATGGCCAAATTGGACAATTGGGGACTTTTCTGCACATCAAGAAAATAATTAGCAAAGTTCTAGCACAAGAAATTAAACATGAATAGCTTAAATCAAATATTCAAACATAATTCCTACATGGTTGTTACAAAAAAGACAAGACAATTTGAAAAGGAGATAAAAGACCTTAAAAGGACAAAGAAATAACAATTTAAAGAACATGTTTAAGCTAAATGAGTACTTAACTGAATCAACCTAAGGAACGAAAATTTGAATTTAAAACCCAATTTAAGACAAATTTGGAATCAATTTCCTTTCGAGTTATTCTTTAAATTTTAGAAATTTTGATTTTTGGCTCCAAGTTTAGTTTCTTTCAAAAAAATCCAAAGATAACCCAAGGCGGTCAAACATACCATCCTTGAATCATTTTTAAATTTAAGAAAAAAACATAACTTTAAACCAATATCCCAATTTCCCAATTTAAAGTTAACTCAATTAGAAATCGCAACCCAAAATGAGTCCCTCCTAAGGGAAACAATGAAATCAACACTTAAGAAAAATTGATTTTTCTTAAACATGATATCAAGCCTCAAAGAAATGCAACCATAATCCAACCACAATTAAATATATCATGCTATAATAACAAAAGGTCACAACTTTAACCTAAATATAAGCAATTTAAGTAAAAATGAACCATTAAAGCAATATGGACCAAACTTATTATGAACTACTAATTAAAGATCACATCTTTTACTAAAAAACCTAAACTTTAAACCAAATCAACACTTTAACAAACAAATTAGCATACTAAAGACTAAATTAGTCATGTAATAACATAACATATAAACATTTAACAATCACCCATATATATATATCATGAATCTATAGGAAACAAAGCAAAAAAACATCATAATCACAAAGAAATAAGCTTAAAAACCATGGACAGAGGACTAGATTAAATAAATTAGAAAGTAAGAAAATGATACCTAGTAAAACGGCGCCGTTTCAACTAGGATATTCCCCTTTTAATCCATCTTCTTCCTCACTTATACTCTTCGACGCCTCCCTCTCTCAAATCAACTGAAACCCTAGCCCCATCTTCTGCAAATTCTCTCCTAGCTACACGACCAGATCGGACCTCTTTCTCAAACCCGAATCTAATAACCCGATTACTCCAAGCTTAATCGAGCCAAGTTTTTTCTTTTCCAATTTTCGCCTTCTCCACCCGATTCGAATTGGTTGTTCATCTTTCCATCTTCTCCATTCCCATCGATCCCCTCAATATCAACCTCTCGAACTCCAGATTCATGGCTTTTTTATTTCGATTAAAAAAAGAATGAAGAGAGTCTGCGAGTCAGAGCCAATATTCTATGAATGTGTTCTACTTTTTTTCTTTTTTTTTAGAAGAGATCCCTCTGTTTTTTTTCTTTTTTGGCGAGAGCAGTGTGTATGGTGTGTGTTGTTTCAGTTTATGGATTTTTTTTGTTGTGTGCAGAGAGTGTGTAAAAAAATGGAGAGCGGGAGGTCCAGGGAAGATGGGAGTGTGAATTATATGTGTGGTGAGAGAGATTGAATCTTCAGTGATGAGGAGGTTGTGGAGTGTTGAGAGAGTGGTGAGGGAGAGATGAGAGTTCACTGCCTTTTTCCTTCCTGTGTGCCGAGAGCCCTTTGTAGTGGGAGAGGATCAGCGATGAGAGAGAGTATCTAGTGGGTATCGAGAGTGTGTGGGAAGTTGTTGAGAGTGTGTCCAGAGAGATAGAGGCTCAAGCCTTTTTTTTGTGTCTATTTTCCTGGTTTTTTTTATAGTATTTAGTGGGAGAGAATGGGAAGGAAGCCTGTAGAGAAATTGAGTCTGTTGAGAGTAAGAAAAAGATGGATGCTCTCTCTGTGTAAAAAAATGAGGGAGAGGGTAGGTTCTCCTGTATCCCACGAGTGAATGGTGTATGTGATCCCGGGATGATGTTTCTGTTTTTTAGAGTGGGAAGAGAGAGAGGTCTCGAGTGAAATCTGAGGGAGAATCTAAGGGTCCTTGAATGAATGAGAAAAGGCTGAATGAAGGAGCGTTGAGAGGTTCAATGTCTCTCCAGTGTTGTTTTTTTTTTTTCAAAGAGAGGGAAGATCATGATTGAGGGAAGAGAATTCTGTTACTTCTTCTTTTTTTGGGTTCCATCAACCAACGGATTCCCCTCCCCTGTTTGCTCTAACCAATTTTTTTGTCTTTTTTGCAGGCTGTTGAAGATGATAAGAATGGGTTGGCCAAGAATCTTTCGCTCCTCCTCCACTCAAGGTAATTTCTGTTTCTCTCAGTAGCTAACTGTTTTAGCTTAGCTCCTCTGTTTTGAATGCATTGGCCTTCTATGTATCCCTACCTTTGATTTTCAAATGAATAGCCGTGATGAACTATTTGTCCCTTGATAATTGGTATATGGTTCATGTGTGCAGGAGGTCGTCAAGCTCAATCAAAGGTATTGAAAGCAAGTTAATTGATCATTGGAACCATTTTAAGGAAACACAAAGTGCTTGAAGAACAAGGGCCAACTTATAAGGGAAATGAGGTGCACAAGGAGATGTGAAATCATGACATTCCATATGTATAAAAATCCTTTTTTTTGTATTTTTTCCATTTCTACTTTTTTTGTATTTTTTGTAATGACAAATGCTATATTGCATCTATGTAGTAGCAAACTGTAAATGTGAGTTCTTTTTGTGTTATATTATGTGAAGAATTATCTAGTTAAGTTAGCTTAAAGCAAATTAGTTTCCCAAAATGATTAGAATAAGTAACTAAAGTGCTTAATGCTAAATCATCAATTATCCACTAAAACTATGATGCATGCCCATTCAATTTAATTAAAATTACCATGGGAAATAAAGGATTTTTTTTTATGATTTTCAATTTTCCAATTTTTTGTACTTTTTGAATGCAATCAAACATATATGCAATGCTAAAATCCAAAAACGCATATGGATTAACCAAATTACTAATTGGAATCAATCATGGAATGTGCAAATGCAACTTCTAAAAATGGGATATACTAAATGCAACTTAAATATAGAGCATGCTAATTAAATAAAGGATTGCTAACCATGACTAATAAGTGACCATAATGCTTCATATGTAACGTAAGAAATAAAAGATTAAAATGCAATAATGCTAAATGAGACTAAGCTCTGAAATATTCAAAAATGCCAAAGGTGCTCATGTTAAGATTCTTTTGGGTTTTTCAAAATGCAATTTAGATGACTAAAATTGAATTTGCTAATCCAAATTAAAAGTGAACCTAAAATGACCTAAATGCCCCTGAACATGCAAATGACCAAAATGCCCCTGAATTTTTGGAAATGACCAAAATGCCCCTAGATGACCCTAATGCCTATTTAGGCAACAAATTGTTTTAAATAAAGGATATAGGACAAAAATGGGTGTCTACAGTGGGACTGAAATACGGCAACATCAAAGCCAACAGCAGAAGCGTCATGGATGGGACTCTGCCATCTAAAGAGAAGATCCTCGGACACAGAGCTAAGTGGTGTCTGACTCATCTCCCTAACAACATAACATAGCAAGTCCAAATTAAAATTTGCAGTAGTGGGTCCCACTCTAACCTAAGAGTCAAACTGCGGCAGAGATTTGGCAATTTTTTCGGCCCATGGCGCCAAAGAAGACCGCACGAAGTAGGGGGTCCTTGGCACTGGCAATGTACCATCCTCAAGGTTTGGAAAGTCTTCAAATTTAAGAGAAACAAGCGACCTAACCCTCAGTCTGCCAATCAAATCCTCCACAGCAGCGGTATTATCCTTGTTCACTGCCGCAGTAACATCAGCGAAGACCACATCAGCAAATGTCCCCCCTCCTATAGCAAAGATCCACAGAACACAGTAATAAGGAAGGATGAGGTAGATAGTCAGAAGAGGCAAGTAAAAGATAGAAGCAATGGCGCCATACCTTGATCATCAACTGTCACAGTATCATCTTGACCACTCACTGCGGCAACGCCGTCACGGTCATCCGAAAGGCTAGTGCCACCACCACCATCTTTTTCTAAGGACGCAAGTTCCACGATGACAGTATCGCTTCCCTCAGCCAATGCGGTGACATCAGCCTCTGGGATGAGAAAACTCTTATCTGCGGCGGCCATATCAATATCATCAACTGTAGGGACTTGCGTTGCGGCGCCAGACAGGGTGGCAGTATCATTTTTTCCAGCGGGTGACCCAAGCCCAACTTTTGCCACATTATCTGCAGATTGTGGAAATTAGGCCTTTGATAATTCATTGGCCTTCCTTGATAGTTACCTTGGTTCCAATATTGTTGACTTGGTTGCTCGGCTCTCCAATAAGGTTCAGGCTTTTTCTGATATGCTCCTTGCATTCCAACAACATTGACTTCTTGCGCGGTGTGTTCCAAAGTAGGGCACTTATCAGTGTAGTGTCCTTGTTTACAAATTCCACAAACCTTAGGCACACTTGAAAAATTCGCATTGAATAAATCAGTGAGCGCAGCGACTTGCTGATTTGTTTCTTGAAGTTGTTGCTCCAGTGAGGTGGAATGGGTAGAGACTTCATTGATTCTTCTTGTATTGCCTTCTCTTGAATAGTCTTCTCGAGATCCAAATTGTTGAGTGTTGGCAGCCATGTTCTCCACTAAAGTCCAAGCATCGGTGGGAGTTTTGTCTATGAAAGCACCTCCACTTGCAGAATCTATGAAAGATCTGTCAAACAGTAGTAGTCCTTTGTAGAAGTATTGGATCAGCAACTGTTCAATGATTTGATGATTGGGGCAGCTCGCACAAAGTGTTTTGAAACGTTCCCAATATTCATGCATTGTTTCTCCATGGCGTTGCTTAATTCCGCAAATCTCCTTCCTTATACTAGATACTTTATGAGCAGGAAAGTACTTTTCCAAGAACAACTTCTTGAGGCTCGTCCAAGATGTGATTGAACCCGTTGGTAAGAGGTACAACCAATCTTTTGCACGATCCACAAAAGTGAACGGAAAAATTCTTAGCTTGAATTGGTCTTCAGTGATACCTTGAATATTTGTTGATGTGCAGGCAATCTGGAAATCTGTTAGATGTCGGTGAGGATCTTCTCCAGACAGACCATAAAATTTGGGTAAAATCTGAATAAATCCAGATTTAATCTCAAAATTTGTAGTCGTATCTGGGTATCGAATTGCTAAGCGTTGTGCATTGACGTTTGGTGCAGACAGCTCTCTCAGGGTTTTAGGTTCTTCGTTTGCCATGTCTTGTGATGATGTTGAAGCAGCAGATCTAGGAGAATTTGATTGAGAACTCGAATTGGATGACTCCTCTTCTTGTTATCGATTTGATTTCTCCTTCCTTAGCGAAAATAGTGTTCTTTCTGGCTCTGGATCAAATTCAAAGTCTTCTTTACCACTACTTCTTGTCTTTGGCATGCAGCTTCCTAGAAAAACTCAAAAAACTCAAAAGAAAAATTTGTTAGCAGTAAAAGTTCTTAAACAAAATTAAAATTAAAGGCAGAAAATAAGGAAAATATATATTTTTTTTCGACGCAGGGAAATTTTTTTTTTATGATGCAGAATATTTTTTTTTCGACGCAAAACAGAAAATAGATTTTTTTTAAATAAAAACGCAAACAAATTTTTTTTTTCAGATAAAAAACGCAGAAAAGAAAAACGATTTTTTTTAGGTTAAAAACGCAGAAACACAGAGAATAAGAGAAAATTCGCGGGATTCGTCTTCAGATGAGCCTATTTTCCTTCCCCTGGCAAAAACCAGAAAAAGTTTCCCCTCCCGGGCAACGGCGCCAAAATTTATGATCGGTCGTCAGCAATCATAAAAATAAAATCCCAACAAACTCCTAAATAAGTAGATAGGGTAAGTAGGGGTCGATCCCATAGAGAAGGGTGCTAGACTTTATCCGAAAATTCAATCCTTAAAATCTCTCAAAAACAACACAGAAAGCAGAGGGTTTAGAATAACAATTAAGAAGAAAACAATTATACTAGAAAACAAAGCAGAGTAAATTAAATCTAAGTCTATGGCAGATAAGAAAGAAAACAATAATTAAGGGTATACTTCTTCACCAATGGTAGAAAACAATCAAATTAATTATGGGTCCTTGATTTAAAAGATAAATTCAATATTAAATTCATGATGATAACTGGTCTAGGGAAAACCCTAACATGCTATTTAGATAAGATTAGCCGTCAAACCTTAAATTACCCCTTTCTCCTCCTAACTAATAAATTAGCCGTCAAGCCTTAAATTACCCCTTTCTCCTCCTAACTAATAAATTAGCCGTCAAGCCTTAAAGATTTGCTAGGATTCAAAGCATTAAGATCAACTTTTATTAGTTTTTTCACACATGCTTAATAAATAAAACCATACAACAACCAGATAAATCTGATCACTGGCATGCAAACCCAATTAACCCGCCGTCAAGCGCGGCTAACTTGCTACACACAATCAAACATGGACGTCAATCTGCTATTTGATCTAGCCAACAATCTCTCAAATTACCTCTTTAGTGGCCACAATAAATCAATAAAGATCAAGATTGTAGAATTAAAACAGAGTTTAACATGCTATCTATCAAGAATAAAATAACAAATTATAAGAACAGAAATCTCACCATATTTAATTGATTGAATTCTCCAAAGGATCAGAAGTATTAAGAATTTAGCTACTCATGGATTCGGGAAAATCCATGAGCGGCATAAGAGTACTTACAAGACCTTGGAGGGGCGAAATCTCCTTGCTAAAAACCTAGGTATGCTTCACCTCCCTATTGCTAGAGAGGGGGGGGGGGGGGGGGCGGCACCTTTGCCTAAAAAACTAGAAGAAAAGAAATTATCTATGTGAAAATATTTTGGTGTGTTATTTGTGTTACAGGAGGTGGCTATTTATAGTCGAAATAACCCTAGGAATTCCAATCCTAACTTGGAAAAGAGTCTAGGACGGTTTAGGGTCTAACTTAGACTCCAAGCTAGATTAAAAGTCATCCTAGAGTAGAATCCAAGTTAAAATAGGATCCTGAAAAAATCCTGAATTCGTCCAGTGACTTCGACGGCATTTTTGGGCTTGAAAACGGCAGAACTAGGTCTTGGACTTCAAAGGAAGTTGTAGATCTCGGAGTTAGCTTTCGAACGAGTACTCATAATCTTCAATCGGAGGTCTGAGCAGAAAATTATGATTTTTCTACCAAAATTGCGCCTGAATCCTAATCCTATTAGGACTAGAATCGGGAATCTACAGGATTTGGATATTTCCTTGGATATAGGAGTTATTAATTGAGATTTTAATTCCAATTAATGATTTATATGGGTTGAGTATCTTCCCATATAAAATATCCAAAAATACCAAAGCTTGAAGACTTATCCATGGCTTGTCTTCAATTAAGGCTCCAATCTTCAATTCTTGCTCTTGAAATAAATCTTCAAAAATCTTCAAGTCTCCAAATTATCTTCAGATGGTCTTCAAACACGAACTTCGAATCTCCAAATCTATGCTCAAAATTGCTTTGCTAAAATCTGTGTAAAAAGTCATCAAAATAGCTCCAAAAATAGTGAAAAATAACAATTTCTCATTTTCACATCACTTAAAGTCTCAAAACACAAATATTATCAAAATAGCATATATTTAAGCATAAATAGGTCCAAAAACATAGTAAAATAGCCATAAAAATAGGGTCTAATTTAGCTCAATCAGCAACGCTGCTAAAAAAAAAGAAAGAGACGGGGAAACTAAAAAAAAAACAGAAAAAAACCTACCCCACCGCCAATGGGCTCGGGCGGGCGAGGCCGTGGCAGCAAGCAGCCGTGACGGCAACTCGACACGGGCCGAGCCACGGTGGCAGTAGGGGAACCATCGAGGTTGCCCTGACAAAAAAAAAAAAGAAGAAAAAAAAATAATGTAGCGCCAAGAAGGGAGAAAGCAGCAGTACCTTGAAAGTTGGAGGCTCACAATTAAGGAAGAAAGTGGGAGAAGAACGATTGGGGCAGTGGAGGCGAAACAGAAAAGGGGGAGATGCGGGAGACGATAAAAAAAATGAGGATAAGGAGCGTGAAAAAAAAAAAGAGGGAGGAAGTGAGATGATTAAAAAAAAAGGGGGGGGTATAATTGATGGAGGGAGTAGAAGCATCGGGTCTAAGGGAAAAGAAAAGGAAATTTTCTTTTTTTTTTCTAAAAAAAAAGAAGAAAAAGTTATATGGGAATAATAAAGGAAGCAGAAACGCCAGTTTTGGCTTGGGGCAAAGACTAAAGTTTCTAAGTATCCTTCAATATGTATAATTACATATGTGATGCACATGTGAGATGTTTGGGAATAAATTCAACAAAAGAAGAGGGAGGAGCAGCTCAACAGTGGCCATAATGGGACCATTCGACGATTCTCATTCCCGAGAAACCAGGATCAGTCCCAGAAGCAAGAGCAAGCAAATACCCTTTGGAAAAAACGAGAAGAATTCAATGGGACCAAGCGTCCTTGAGGAACAAATGAGCAAGTGAAGAATTTGTTTCCTTGGAAAAGTAAGCACCACTCTGAACCCGGCAGTAGAAGCCGCCATTGCAAAAAGGTCTTGTCAAGAGAGTGTTCCTGCCAAAAGGCCAGTTTTGACCTTCTTCAAACCTGATTATTCGAGTTCAAGACTCGCACAGTGCAAGTCTTTCACCTAAAGGGGGCTAAATGTTAAGGGTCAAAACGGTGAGAACCAAGGCCCGCAAAAGGGGCCCAAACACACACCACACCATCAAAGTGCACCCATCACAACACACATAGATAACCCTATTTATAACAAGGGTCCATGGTTTTATCACAAGCCCACCACATTTATAGTGGGCTACCAATACAAAAGAGTCCAATAAAGCATGCACATGCATTCAAGGCCCAAACCAAGCCAACGGCCCAATGAGTCGCCGACGCAGGCCGAAGCCCGCCACATTAACACACAGAGTCAAAGATTCCACGGCGAAGGGTCTCCATCGTCACATGGCGATTGTTGCAGTGCCGCTTAAGGGGAAGCCTGAATGCCGCAGGGAAGATGCTAAAGAGCGAATATTGCCGAAGGGAGTAACCATTTACTTAATCCCATATTCAATTAGCTATGTGAAGCTAATTATCACAAAGAAAACACTCTAATCCTTGGATTTGTAGGGAACATGGACCAAGACCACGAAGCGGGAAAATACTTTGAAGGAGTGGCTTGGATGGCATGTGAGGATGGGAATCTGCCAAGGGTTATTTTTGGGCGAGACAACTTGCTTGGGAGTTGTCTCCCGCTTCAAAGATAAGGTCTTGGCAAGAAAGGGAAAGAATCCGCAGCGGTTGACTTGCTGCAAGAATCTCAAAGGTGAAGTCGACCCAGCACTAAAAAAGGCAACACGATTCAAAATTGAAGGAAAGTAAGCTCAGGCGTAATCCGATATGGAAGATGCCGTGGCAGAGAGTTGGTGAGATCTACGGCAAGATCATGCCATGAAGGGTTCCATACTGCAAAAGAGGGCCTATAAATAATCACGGATAAGACTTCATCTTCAACAACTCGCATACCCAGAGCTTCACCTCACTCTGCAAAATACTTTCAAATTGCTTTCTTTTAA
>AWUE01020951.1:0-25670 GCA_001974825.2 Corchorus olitorius | reverse complement strand
AAACTATTTCAGTTGGATGTGAACAATACGTTTTTGCATGGTACTCTTGATGAAGATGTTTTTATGAAGCAACCTCCAGAATTTGTGGATTCATCTATTCCCAATCATGTCTGCAAATTGAAGAAGGCTCTCTATGGATTGAAACAAGCTCCACGAGCCTGGTACACTGCTTTAAGCTCATTCTTGCTTGATTATGGTTTCATGCAGTCTAAGTCAGATCCTTCTCTTTTTCTCTACCATAAAGATAGCATTATAGTCTATTTTTTAGTCTATGTCGATGATATTATCTTAACAGGCAGTGATCTACAGTTTGTTCACAAGTTCGTTAATGCCTTGTCTACTCGATTTTCATTAAAGGAATTATTGCCACTACACTATTTTCTCGGCATTGAAACAATGTTTGTTAGAGATGGTCTCTTTCTTTCTCAACGAAAGTATATTGTTGATTTACTTCAGAGAACAAACATGCTTGACTCTAAGGCAGTGACTACTCCAATGGCTTCGACTACTTCTCTCACCATTGATGATAGTGAATCACTGTCAGATCCAACAGAGTATAGAAGCATAATTGGTGCCTTACAATATCTTGCAATTACAAGGCCCGATATATCGTTCGCAGTCAACAAGCTAGCTCAGTTTATGCACAAGCCAACTTCAAATCATTGGCAAGCTGCAAAACGAATATTGCGATATTTAAAAGGTACTGCTTCTCATGGTTTGTTTCTGAAATCTACTCCATATAGTTCTCCTTCTATACTTGCATATACAGATGCCGACTGGGCTGGTTATAAAGGGGAACGAAAGTCTGTTTCTTCTTATCTCATTTACTTTACTGGCAATCTTGTCTCCTGGAAATGTTCAAAGCAGAAAACAGAAGCCAAGTCTTCAACCGAAGCCGAGTACAGAGCCATCTCCAATGCTGCAGCAGAATTAAGTTGGCTGAAAAATATTTTGCAAGAATTGCATGTCTCAAATAAACAAGTTCCTCTCATCCTATGTGATAATGTTGGAGCACCATATGTCTCCATGAATCCTGCATTGTATTCAAATATGAAGCATATATCGATTGACTTTCATTTTGTTCGAGATAAGGTAAACATTGCGCAACTCACAGTTCGACATGTTCCTACTCATGATCAATTGGCTGATTTACTCACCAAACCTCTCCCAAGGTCCAAGTTTCTTCATCTAGTTTCCAAGATAGGAGTCTTGCCTGGAGACTCTATCTTGAGGAGGCGTATAGAGGGATAACGTTTTATCCCATACTCTTGACCAATTCAATGCACTTTTGAATTTAGAATTATTGTTATGATTTTGTAATCCGATTGTAATCTTACTTGTAAACACCTTGTCTATATATACTCAACATAAACATAAATGAAAACAAGTCTTTCACACCTCAAACTCCTTGTCTCACTTTCCTATAAGAGAAACAATTACATGGATTAAAAGGTGTTGCAAGAGATACTGTGAAGCTCCAGCTAAGTCAAAGATGGAGTTTAACACAAACATTTTTGACATATGAATGTATAGTCTTTTAAGGGTTTTTAGTCTCTTTTTGTATAGTTCGGGATCTGTACAACTTTTATACTCTGAAACTCTTATAGAACAATAGCAGTGAATATGTTTTTTTTTTGTTTAGTTTTCCCAAATGGTATTTTTTTTGTTTAGTTTTCCCAAATGGTATTCAGAGCTTTCCTCTGACTAATCCAGATATTTAAAAGGTACTGCTGCTCATGGTTTGTTTCTGAAATCTACTCCATATAGTTCTCCTTCTATACTTGCATATACAGATGCCGACCGGACTGGTGATAAAGGGGACCGAAAGTCTGTTTCTTCTTATCTCATTTACTTTGCTGGCAATCTTGTCTCCTGGAAATGTTCAAAGCAGAAAACAGAAGCCAGGTCTTCAACCGAAGCCGAGTACAGAGCCATCGCCAATGCTGCAGCAGAATTAAGTTGGCTGCAAAATTTTTTGCAAGAATTTCATGTCTCAACTGTTCCTCTCATCCTATGTGATAATGTTGGAGCAACATATGTCTCCATGAATCCTGCATTGCATTCAAAGATGAAGCATATATCGATTGGCTTTCATTTTGTTCGAGATAAGGTAAACACTGGGCAGCTCACAGTTCGACATGTTCCTACTCATGATCAATTAGCTGATTTACTCACCAAACCTCTCCCAAGGTCCAAGTTTCTTCATCTAGTTTCCAAGATAGGAGTCTTGCCTGGAGACTCTATCTTGAGGGGGCGTATAGAGGGATAACGTTTTATCCCATACTCTTGACCAATTCAATGCACTTTTGAATTTAGAATTATTGTTATGATTTTGTAATCCAATTGTAATCTTACCTGTAAACACCTTGTCTATATATACTCAACATAAACATAAATGAAAACAAGTCTTTCACACCTCAAACTCCTTGTCTCACTTTCCTATAAGAGAAACAATTACATGGATTAAAAGGTGTTGCAAGAGATACTGTGAAGCTCCAGCTAAGTCAAAGATGGAGTTTAACACAAACATTTTTGACATATGAATGTATAGTCTTTTAAGGGTTTTTAGTCTCTTTTTGTATAGTTTGGGATCTGTACAACTTTTATACTCCGAAACTCTTGTAGAACAATAGCAGTGAATCTGTTTTTTTTTTGTTTAGTTTTCCCAAATGGTATTTTTTTTTGTTTAGTTTTCCCAAATGGTATTCAGAGCTTTGCTCTGACTAATTCGGATTCGATTCAGGTCGTGCACCTTGGTTTGGTGTGTGAGTCTACTAATGGAGGTTGCTGCATACGCAAGGTCTCGAACGTGAGACCTGCTTAAACTAGAACAAGTCGCTTAACACTTAATCCGAATCTGCTTTTAGATGAATACAAATCTTAATATTTCTAGTTAAAAATAAAAAATACAAGTTAAACGGCTCACGCTGGGCGTCGAGCATTCTTGATTTGTGGCTAACAAATCATTTTAGTTATAGAGTTTTTGTTTCTCTATTCTTATGATATATGTGAGTAGGTGGTTAGCAAATTCGAGATTTGGAGCAGGTCTTATAATTGAAGAATTAATCTGGGAAAGTAAAATAGTAGTGCCTTAAAACATGTTGTTGTAGAAAATAAAAGTTTTTGTAGTTGATGTCATACTATTTCCCCTTTTTTAGAGTTGTTATCGCTTAATTTATCGAATAAAGATAGAAGGATATATTGCAATATAAGAAAAAACCATTATTTCTTGAATTTATAAGACTATAATCATTTTTTTTTTTTGAAAAATAAGACTATAATCATTCTATTTGAACATGAAATGTATAATAATGCATTTTTCAAAAAAAAAATCAATATTGCATTCTTGGGATAAATTTACTTTTGAAACCACAATTAATTGCATTCACATTCACCTTAATTTGGTAAAAAACCAAAAAGTAGAGTTATCTATCTCAACTTTAACCAAAGTTTAGGGTATTGAAGTAATTTTGTAGGTGGAAAATGACTAAAATGTTTAATAATCTACTCCCTCATTAACCCAAACATGGGATTAAATAGTAAATTCATAAGTCTGGAGGAAAAAGGAATGGTGAAAAACTAATTGAGGGCTTAAAGTAATTTGGTCAATGGAAAAAGATTAAAAACTAAAATATTTATTAATCTAGCCCCTCATTAAGCCAAACATAGGATCAAATAGTAAATTCATTGAAGCAATAATGTTAACATTAATAGTACTTTTTGGTAATTAACCAAGTGAGAAAAAACAGAAATGAACAAAAAAAAGTTTAAACGAAGCCTCCTCATCGATCCTCAAAAGGGACGTTTAGTAATTTCATTGGGTGTTTCAAATAATATGTAGTATATGTAGTACATATATATATTTTATATATATATATATATAATACAAAATATAAACTTGTAAATTTAACTTAGATTACATGGCCGGCCGGCCGGCCTATTCGGGCTCTAAGGTCCAAATCCAATTCAAGTCCCAATTAAGCATAACCCGAAACCCAACTAAAAATCCGAGTCCAATCCGAGGCCTAATTCATCACAGTCGTTTTCTCCACTGCTCTAACTCTCAGACTCCAATCTTTGCAAGAATGCTTTCTGCTACCAAAGATCCCTGCCTTTTAGAATTATTGTTCAGCCACTGCAACTCTTTCAATTTCTTAATACCAGAAAAGTTAACGGATTGGAAGGCCAAAAGGAGAGGGAAAAAAAGAAGGCAATATCTCCAGGGGCCCTTTTCACCGTTATGGCACCAAACTCGCAAGCTTTTAGCAATTTTCATGACAACGGCTCAAATGGATTCTTGGGTTTCATTTGAGGACAGGGAACTTCATAGAAATTTGCAGAAGTTGAATAATTGATATGCTTGATGGCAATGGTTATGACTTATGAATGGAGGATGTATGGGCAAAAGAGCTGTCAAAAACTACTACTTTCCAAGGTTTGTTTACTTTGTTTTCACCTCCGAATGAACTCTTTCTTTTCTGCAATTTTTCCCTTTCAATCAATTGCCATTGTAATTATGTTGATCATGCAGAACCCACCATTCTGATTTATGGCAATATTTCCTCTCCTGGGGCCCAGTCTTTTCACCGTTATGGCACCAAATTCTCAAGTTTGTAGCAATTTTCATGGAAAAAACTGAAATGAATTCTTGGGTTTGATTTGAAGACAGGGAACTTCAGAAAGAAATTTGCAGAAGTTGACATTGATATACTTGATGATGATGATGATGATGGTTATGGATGGAAGAAATATGGGCATAATACCTGTGATGAACAACGAATTTCCAAGGTTTGTTTACTTTAATTTCACCTTCTAATAAACTTTTCCTTTTCTACAGTTTCCAATTCCATAAGTTGCCATTCTGATTATCTTGATCATGCAGACCTGCCATTGTTATCCTTATCCAAGTCCCATTTTTCTTTCAAACATTGAACTACTAATAATAAATTAATCAATCAATGTATCTCAAATTCACAGAAAAGGGTGACGTGGTCCCTTTTAAGCCATAGAATAAGATATTTTAATCATCACTGTTTTTCCCCTTAAAAAAGGACTGGTCTCTTTCCCCATTTTTTCTTTAATAGGAGTATAAACTAATCAAGGTTGAAAACTTAGATAATTAGAGTAGACTTTTGTAATTGTATCAGGCAATTTGATGGTAGCTATGATTAGATAGGAAGATATAGGAAGAGAGAAAAAGAGAAAGGGGAGATGATGGGAACAAGGTATTTGTACAAGGAAGTCTTGCCATGCATAGCCATGGTTGCAGTTGAGTGCTCAAATGTTGTCTTAAGCATTCTATTCAAAGCTGCTTCTTCAAAGGGTTTAAGCTACTACATCTTCATTGCCTACTCTTATGGTTTGGCCACCATTGCTCTCATCCCTTTAACCTTCTTCTTAATTAGGTCATCTTATATGTTTTATTTCTTAGTTTCTTCCATCTTTCTATAACTATAATGATCCTCAAACTTTTGTTCTAAATTCTTTTCTCTGTTTATTTGGTTTGTATATGCAGGAAAGCAGGGCTTCCCCCATTTAAGTTCCCTCTCATTTCTAGACTTTGCCTTCTTGCTCTAACTGGGTATGGAAACCTAAATTTATTGGTTTTTATTCCTTTTCCTAGTAAATTGACAAATTACCAAGACTTTGTTTATCTTTTGAAGACAGGTTTGCAGGTGAATTATGTGGATACAAAGGTTTAGAACTCGGCGCCCCAACTCTTTCTTCTGCCATTAGCAACCTTGTACCAGCATTTACCTTCATACTTGCAGTCTTCTTCAGGTTCCTTCTCTCTTTCTTCTCTTTAAGTTTCTGTTATCTGAATTTGTATTTCCCATTTTACTTTTGGCAATTTGTACTGTTATCAAAACTGATAAATTTTATATGCGCATAGTTTAAGACACATGATGAATTACGTCATAAGAAGACATTGTTATAAGTTTTCGAAATATGAAAATTTAAAAATGCAATCATGCCATATTTGTATATTGCTATTGGAATTATGTATTCATGTATGATGATTACCAGTATTTTATAATTTTTCATCGATGATAAAGACTAATTAACAATATAGAGTATTTTAAAATTAAAAACGGGGTAGTGGACAACACTTGTAGCACCAAAAATTTTCATGTTTATGGGATATATATAACTTATAACTTAATTTTGATTTGAACCTAAATTAAACCTTGATGTTGATCTCTTTGAAAAAAAAATTATTTGCATAAGATGCTGACAATCAGTTTATAACCTTAAATTAGGTTCTCCACTAACATCATTTTCTAGCAAAGGGATGATATCCCATGAGGGCCTTTAAACACAAAAGTTCCCTGCCTATAATTCTAAGCCAAGTTGACAAGACAGTATGTACATTTCTTTCCATCTGTATATATAATGCAGCTCAGTCACCCAGCCCTCATTGATAAGAGCTAGTCAGCTGCATAATTTTGGACAATTTTGGATAGGATTGAGATGGAGGTGTCCTACCTTTAGAAATTGCATAGCCATAGTCCATCTCGACAGTTACCTTCGATAAGATGCTCTGTTAAACTATCCGTGATGTTGAGCATAAAGCCTTTCACCCTCTGACTCTCCCTAATTTCACCGATGTGCTTCCCTGCCCCAATTTAAAAGGTCCATCAGTGTTACAAATTTAATATAAGATAATTTAATTATATCCAGGGTTTAACTAATTAGTGACAGTCGAAGTTTTCATTAGTTAATTGATTATTTTAAATATACCATGTTTATGTGAGTGTCTTCATTTCATTCATTCATTATTTCCTTTTTCCATCTGTGTATATGGCATAAACCAGGATAGAAAAAGTAGCATTGAGAAGCGCAAGCACTCAGGCTAAAATCATTGGAACAATAGCATCATTATCTGGTGCATTAGTAGTAGTTCTGTACAAAGGTCCCACAGTTCTTTCTTCTCCACGTTCCACATTTCCGTCATCTGAATTACTTCAGCAGCCTCTGGGATCACCCCAATCAAATTGGGTGTTTGGTGGGCTCCTTGTAGCTATAGGATATCTTTCATTTTCCTTCTGGTATATTATCCAGGTAAAATTTGTCAATTTCATATGTTTCATGAACTAGAAAAGCTCCACATTAAACTAAACTTGAATTATGTAACATTTTCCAGGCCCAAATTATGAAGATATACCCCGAAGAGATGATTGTAATTTTCTTTTACAATTTGTTTGTGACCATTTTAGCTTTACCAGTTTGCTTATTAGCAGAACCGAACATGAGTTTTTGGAGACTAAGACCTAATATAATATTGGTTTCTATCCTTTACTCGGTAAGAAATTAGAATATGATCTGATCTATTAATTACTATTATAAAGTAAATAATTTGCAATATCTAAAGCTAAAATGTGGTTTTGTTTTCTTGTGCTTACTTAAATTGGTTTAGGGTCTTTTTGCTACATACTTTAGCACTGGTATACACACATGGGGTGTACGCTTGAAGGGGCCTGTCTATGTTGTAACATTCAGGCCATTGTCAATTGTGATTGCAGCCATTATGAGCGCCATATTCCTTGGCGATTCTTTGTATCTTGGAAGGTATTCAAAACTCTACTATTTCTAATTTCAAGTTTTCCTTTTTTTTTTCCTTATATTGCCAATTATTATTACAAGTATTTTGAGAAATTTGGAATAATTTGGAGATGACTTTAACATTTTGCCATCGTTTCCACACATCAATAATTCCTTCTATGTATAATCATCAGAGTTTGAAAGCCATGATTCAATCTTCTTAATTTTTGTAGTGCCATCGGAGCATTGATCTTGTCAGCTGGGGTTTATGCTGTGTTATGGGGAAAAGCCAATGAAGAAGACGACATGGCACGCTATGACTCTGGCTCAAGAAACTCTTTGTCAGGTTCTAAGGTCCCTTTGTTGCAAAGCCACAAGGATGAACAGGATGAAACATAACTCAAAATTTATACACAATACTGTTATAATGGGTTACCCCATAAATCGTCAAAGAATTTGTTTGCTTATAGAATCTCAACAATGGGGAACCAAAAGGTTTAATCTTTCTAAGAAAAGAGTTTAGAATTTAGCTAGTTGTGTTTCTTTTGCTTGAACCATTTCACTTCACAATGGATTGATAATTCCAGCTTGTGCCAACAATCCATTAGGATCTATTGTCTTTCCTGTATATAGAAAGTTGCTGAAATATTAACTGTATTCCAGGATATTGCTAATATGAATTGGAAACTCTTTTGGCAGAAGATCTAATGTAAATTCCGTTTATAAATGGAAATTACATTATCTTTCCTTGTTGCCATTGTGATCAGCTTGGTTTGTGTAAAGGCTTGGTGTAGGCCCGTAACTACATCGGATTAGTGGATTTGGTGAAAATCCTTGGTTGGGAAAGGCCAAGATAGCGGACGTAGGTCGGGTGGACCGAACCTCTATAAATCGTGTGTCAAACTAAGCATTTCCTAATCCTTTTTAGTTACCTTGGTTTTATTAGTCTTTATTACTTGCCATTCATTTTTCTGTTCTCCTCTGCCTTCTTTATTTACTCTGCTCCCTGTTATATTCATCATCTCTGTCACATCTATTTATTGCTTGCATATTATGTCTGCTCTGTTCATTTTATTCCCATTGGTTTCTTCTATCTATCTGGTCGCACTAATATTCTGTGTTGCAGAAAGGTTCATTTTATTCCCATTGGTTTCTTCTATCTATCTGGTCGCACTAATATTCTGTGTTATGGTCGCACTAATATTCTGTGTTGCAGAAAGGTTCTTAAGTTGAAAGAATTTTCGAAGTGGCCTATTTACTCCCTCTGGCACCACATTTGGGACCAACAGTTGGGAGAGCTTTACCACATGGTGGAACAACCCAACTCGAATAAGGTTAACTTGTAAATATAACAAAGAAAAAAATAGACTTATAATATAGGATAGAGGAAGTAACAAACTTGTAAATTTAATTACATTATTACATGGCCGGCCGGCCTATTCGGGCTCTAAGGTCCAAATCCAATTCATCCAATTTAAAGTCCCAATGAAGCATAAACCCAAACCCAACTTAAAATCTGAGTCCAATCCTAATTCATCACAGTCGTCTTCTCCACTCTAACTCTCAAGAGTCAAGACTCCAATCTTTGCAAGCTTCTAATTCTATACCGCATGTTCAACAGATTATATTCTATTTATATTTATTTTTAATTTTAATGCTTTCTGCTACGAAAGATTTCTTGCCTTTTAGAAATATTGTTCAGCCAATGCAACTTCCCAACTTCCAATTTCTTAATACCAAAAAAGTTGATGGATTGGAAGACCAAAAGGAGAGGGAAAAAAAAGAAGGCAATATCTCCAGGCAATACCAACGGCTCAAATGGATTCTTGGGTTTGATTTGAAGACAGGGAACTTCATAAAGAAATTTGCAGAAGTTGAATAATTGATATACTTGATTTCAATGGAGGATATATGGGCAAAGGAGCTGTCAAAAACCACAACTGTTTTCCCAGGTTTGTTTACTTTGTTTTCACCTCAGAATGAACTTTTTCTTTTCTGCAATTTCTATTTCAATCAATTGCCATTAATGTGATGATGTTGAATTGTTGATCATGCAAAACCCACCATTTTAATCCATGTCCCATATTTCTTTCAAGCAGATAAATAATAAATAAGATGTAAATCAGTTGATGTGGACCTTTTCAAGCCATACATTAAAGATATTCTGTATCAGTGGACCTCTCACCTCTCAATTGTTTTTCCCATTAAAAAAATCCCTTGCCTTGTTGCCCCAATTTTCCTTTAATAGTATAAATTAAGGTTAGATAGAAAGAGTAGACCTTTGTAATAGGCAATTTGATGGTAGCTATGACTATGATTAGATAGGAAGAGAGAGAGATAATGGCAACAAGGTATTTTTACAAGGAAGTGTTACCATGCACCGCCATGATTGCAGTTGAGTGTTCTATTGTTGTCATAAACATTCTATTCAAATCTGCTTCTGCAAAAGGGTTAAGCTGCTACATCTTCATTGCCTACTCTTATGGTTTGGCCACCATTGCTCTCATCCCTTTAACCTTCTTCTTGATTAGGTCATCTTTTTTTTTTTCCTTCTTAAAATCTTCCTTCTTTCTATAACTATAATCAATTAATCATCAAAGTGTTGTTCTAAAATCTTCTCTCTGTAATTTATATTGTCTGTATATGCAGGAAAGCAGGGCTTCCCCAATTTAAGTTCCCTCTCATTTTTAGACTTTTCCTTATTGGTCTAACTGGGTATGAAGAAGTAAATTTATTGTTTTTTGTCATTTGATTCAACTTTTTTCCAGACAAATTACCAAGACTTTGTTTGTCTTTTGGAGACAGGGTTGCAGCTGAATTATGTGTATATAAAGGTTTAGAACTTGGGGCGCCAACTCTTTCTTCTGCCATTAGCAACCTTGTACCAGCTTTTACCTTCATACTTGCAGTCTTCTTCAGGTTCCTTCCTTTCTTTCTTCTCCTTAAGTTACTTTTATCTGAATATGTATTTTCCTTTTTGTTTTTGGCCATCTATTTGGAAACACTGATTGAACTAGTGATTTATAATCCTGTGACTATACCATTCAGAATAATACTAATTGCTAATGCAATACTATAAAACAATTTAAATCATACATTGTTTAAGGACACATGCTGAATTCCATAAATCTTGGAAATATGAAAATTTAAAAATGCAATTATGCCAGATTTGTAGAGAATTCACTTAAAATTTATATTGGAATCGTTATACATGATTACCACTATTTTATAATTTTCATCAATTGATAAAGACTAATTAACAATATAGAGCATTTTAAAAGACGAAAAAGGGGTAGTGGACAACACTCTGGCTTATAATTAGAAGCAACCAAATTTCCATGCTTATGGGCTTGCGTAGAACTTATTTAAAATAATCAATTAAGCGGCCCCTATATAAATAAGATACTTATTTTGATTTACACCTAAATTAAACCTTTATGTGATTGATATTGATAACTCTTTTCTGTACATAAGATGCTGACAATCAGCTGACAACCTTAAGTTAGGTTCTCTGCTAACATCATTTTCCAACAAAAGGGATGATATCCCATGGGGGTGTATTTAACATAGCAGTTCCCCGCCTGCTATACTGAGCCAAGTTGGCGAGAAAATCTACACATTTGTTTCCTCCTCTACGTATAGGAGGCACCTCTGTGACCCAGCCGGCCCTCATTGATAAGAGCTAGACAATTTTAGACCAGGTTGGATAGGATTGAGATGGTGGAAGCCCAACCTTTAGAAATTGCATAACCATAGCAGCATCCATCTCAACAATTACCTTAGATAAGATACGCTGTTAAACTATCCGTGATATTGAGCACAAAGCCTTTCACCCTTTGACCATTTCTCTCCCTAATTTCGCTGATGTACTTCCCTGCCCCGATCTAAAAGCTCCATCAGTCTTACAAATTTAATATAAGATAATTGTTAATATTTGTTGTATAATGTTGATCAAGTGACCAGTTCTTGTCACATGGATGGCCTAATTAGGTGTAAATGTACACAATAGATATATGCCTGAAAGAGATTGTCTCAGGTCAATATATATAGGCCAGAGGATGACCTTTGATTAAACCATATAAAAAAAAGAATTGATATATATGTGCATGTCAGCATGTGTGATCAATAATTCGTCAACATGGTTTTTGACCCATTTAAATTTTATCCAGGGTTTAACTTGATGCAAGTCGAAGTTTTTATGCGTTGATTGATTATTTGAAATATAAGTTTACAAACTTTTTAAAATTTGAACCATGTTTATGTTAGTGCCTTCATTTTTTTTCTTTATCATCTGTGCATGCAATAAACCAGGATTGAAAAGGTAACATTGAGAAGCGCAAGCACTCAAGCTAAAATCATTGGCACAATAGCATCAATACTTGGTGCATCAGTAGTTGTTTTGTACAAAGGCCCCAAGGTTCTTTCTTCTCCACATTCCACATTTTCATCATCGGAATTACTTCAACAGCCTCTGAAATCACCCCAATCAAATTGGCTAGTTGGCGGGCTCCTAGTAGCTATGGGATATC
Organism: Corchorus olitorius; assembly: GCA_001974825.2. NCBI lineage: Eukaryota > Viridiplantae > Streptophyta > Magnoliopsida > Malvales > Malvaceae > Corchorus > Corchorus olitorius. The sequence goes on along the minus strand of AWUE01020951.1, from coordinate 13,599 downwards.
TTTTTTTTTCCTTCTGGTATATTATTCAGGTAAAACTTCTCAATTTCTATATGTTTTGTGAACTACAAAATTTTAAAGCTTCACAGTAAAACTAAACTTGAACTATGTAACATTTTCCAGGCCCAAATTATGAAGATATACCCAGAAGAGATAATTGTAAATTTCTTTTACTACGCGTGTGCTACCATTTTAGCTATACCAGTATGCTTATTAGCAGAATCAAACATGAGTTCATGGAGACTAAAACCTAATATACAATTGGTTTCTATCCTTTACGCGGTAAGAAATTAGTATAGATATATCATATATGATCAGATCAATTACAATTGTAAAGCAGATCATTTGCAATATCTTAATATTCTTTTTTATTTCTTGTTTTTACCGGGATTGGTTTAGGGTGTTTTTGCATTATCCTTCAGCAGTATCGTGCACACGTGGGGTATAAAACTTAAGGGGCCAGTGTATGTTGCGACATTCAGGCCATTGTCAATTGTGATTGCAGCCATTATGAGTGCCATATTCCTTGGTGATGCATTGTATCTTGGAAGGTACTCAAAACTCTAATATTTCTAATTTCTATTTTTTTTCTTTATACTGCCAATTATTATTGCAAGTATTTTGAGAAAATTTGGAATAATTCGGAGATTAACTCTGCCATCGTTTCTACTCATCATTCCTTCTATATATAGATCATCAGCGTTTGAAAACCATAATTCAATCTTCCTACTTTTGTAGCGTCATCGGAGCATTGATCATATCAGTTGGGCTTTATGCTGTGTTATGGGGAAAAGCCAAAGAACACAACATGACACACTATGACTCTGGCCCAAGCAACTCTTTGTCAGGTTCTAAGGTCCCTTTATTGCAAAGCCACAAGGATGAAAAAGATGCAACATAGCTGTTTCTTTTGCTTGAACCATTTCACTTCACAATGGATTGATAATTACAGCTTGTGCCAACAATCCATTAGGATCTATTGTCTTCCTGTATACAGAAAGTTGCTGAAATATTAACTGTATTCCAGGATATTGCTAATATGAATTGGAAACTCTTTTGGCAGAAGATCTAATGTAATTTCCGTTTATAATGTAATTACATTATCTTTCCTTGTTGCCATTGTGATTATCTTGATCATGCAGAACCCACCATTTTAATCCATGTCCCATTTTTCTCTTAAGTAATTAAATAAATAAGATTTTGGGTGAAACGAACAGAAAAGGGTGATAGACTAAGGTATTTTATATTAGTGGACCACTCCACTGTTTTTTCCCATAAAAAATTAAAGGCCTTGTCTTCTTGCCCCCATTTCCTTTAATATAAATCAAGGAAGATTAGATAGATAGAGTAAACTTCTGTAACAGGCAATTTGTGGTAGCTATGGTCAGATAGGAAGAGAGAGATAGAGAGAAAGGAGAGATAATGGGAACAAGGTATTTGTATAAGGAAGTGGTACCATGTTTAGGCATGATTGCAGTTGAGTGTTCTAATGTTGTCATAAACATTCTATTCAAAGCTGCTTCTGCAAAGGGGTTAAGTTTCTACATCTTCATTGCCTACTCTTATGGTTTGGCCGCTATTGCTTGCATCCCTTTAACCTTCTTCTTAATTAGGTGAGATCTTATTTGTTGTTTTATTGCTTAATTTCTTCCTTCTTAATCTCTATAACAATAATCATCACAGATTTTGTTCTAAAATCTTCTGTCTGCTTATTTCAGGAAAGCAGGGCTTCCCCCATTGAAGTTCCCTCTCATTTCTAGGCTTTGCCTTCTTGCTCTAACAGGGTATGGAGAAGTAAATTTATTGGTTTTTATTCCTTTTCCTAGTAAATTGGCAAATTACCAAGACTTTGTTTATCTTTTGGAGACAGGTATGTAGGTAGATTATGTGCATACAAAGGTTTAGAACTTGGCACCCCAACTCTTTCCTCTGCCATAAGCAACCTCTCACCAGCTTTTACCTTCATACTTGCAGTCTTCTTCAGGTTCCTTCCCTCTTTCTTCTCTTAAGTTTTTGTTATCTGAATATGTATTTTCCATCCTATTTTTGGCCTTTTGTTTGGGAACTATAATGAACTAATTATTTATAGTTCTGAGATCAATTTACCATTCAGAAGAATACCAATTCTAATGCAATACTATAAACAATTGAAATCAATCAAAACTGATGAATTTTATATATTCTCATAGTTTAAAGACACATGATGAAATATTCCTCAATATGAAGACATTGATATAAAGTTTAGAAATGCGACAAATTTAATAATGCAATCATGCCAGATTTGTAGAGAACTAATATAAAATTCATATTGCTATTGGAACTATGTATTATGCAGGAGTATTACTATTTTATTATTTTTCATCAATGATAAAGACTAAAGTAACAATATACAGTATTTTAAAAGAAACAATTGGGTAGTGGACGACACTAGAATCAAAACTTTTTCATGTTTATGGGCTTACATAGAACTAATATAAAATGATCAATTAAGCCTGCCCCTAATATAATCAAATAAGCTACTTAATTTTAAGTTAGGTTCTCCACTAACATCATTTTCAAGCGAAGGGATGAAATCCCAAGGGGGCGTAATTTAACACAACAGTTCCCAGCTGCCTGCAATCTTATCCAAGTTGGCAAGAAAGTCTATACATTTGCTTCCTTCTGTATATATATAATGCACCTCAGAGACCAAGCCCTCAATATAAGCTATTACTCTCCCTAATTTCACCGATCCACTTCCCTGCCCCGATTTAAAAGCTCCATCAGTATTACAAACTTAATATTATAAGATAATTTAATTATATTTAGGGTTTAACTTAGTGAAGTTCGATGTTTTCATAAGTTAATTTTTTTTTTTTTGGCTAGAATGAGTTAATTGATTATTTTAAATATATAAGTTTACAAACTTTTTTACATTTATACCATATTTATGTGAGTGTCTTCATTTCATTCATTCACTATTTCCTTTTTCCATATGTGTATATGCTGTAAACCAGGATAGAAAAAGTAGCATTGAGAAGCGCAACGACTCAAGCTAAAATCATTGGAACAATAACATCATTATCTGGTGCATTAGTAGTAATTCTGTACAAAGGTCCCAAAGTTCTTTCTTCTCCACATTCCACATTCCCATCATCTGAATTACTTCAGCAGCCTCTGGGATCACCCCAATCAAATTGGGTATTTGGTGGGCTCCTTTTAGCTATAGCATATCTTTCATTTTCCTTCTGGTTTATTATCCAGGTAAAATTTGTCAATTTCAAATGTTTTGTGAACTAGAAAAGCCTCATATTAAACTAAACTTGAAGTATGTAACACTTTCCAGGCACAAGTAATGAAGATATACCCACAAGAGATGATTGTAACTTTCTTTTACAGTTTGCTTGTGACCATTTTAGCTGTACCAGTTTGCTTATTAGCAGAACCAATGAGTTCTTGGAGAGTAAGACCTAATATAGTATTGGTTTCTATCCTTTACTCGGTAAGAAATTAGAATATGATCTGATCGATTAGTTACTATTATAAAGTAAATAATTTGCAATATCTAAAATGTGTTTTTGTTTTCTTTTCCCTACTTAAATTGGTTTAGGGTCTTTTTGCTACATACTTTAACACTGGTGTACACACATGGGGTATACGCTTGAAGGGGCCTGTCTATGTTGTAACATTCAGGCCATTGTCAATCGTGATTGCAGCCATTATGAGCGCCATATTCCTTGGTGATTCATTGTATCTTGGAAGGTATTCAAATTTCTAATATTTCTAATTTCAAGTTCTTTTTTTTTTCTTTTTATTGCCAATTATTATTACAAGTATTTTGAGAAAGTTGGAATTATTTGGAGACTAGTTTAACATTTTGCCATCGTTTCTACACATCAATAATTCCTTATTTATATAAATTCATTAGAGTTTGAAAACCATGATTCTATCTTCTTAAATTTTGCAGTGTCATTGGAGCAGTGATCTTGTCAGCTGGGCTTTACGCTGTGTTGTGGGGAAAAGCCAATGAAGAAGACAACATGACACACTATGACTCTGGCTCAAGCAACTCTTTGTCAGGTTCTAAGGTCCCTTTGTTGCAAAGCCACAAGGATGAACAAGATGAAACATAGCTCAAGATTTATACAACGCAAAATACTGTTATAATGGTTTACCGCGTAAATCGCTAATTATAAACCAAAAGGTCTATTGTTTCTTAGATAAGATTTGAGAATTAAGCTAGCTGTTTCTTTTGCTTGAACCATTTCTCTTCGCAATGGATTGATAATTGCAGTCCTAATGGATTGTATTCCAGTATATGGATAGTTGCTCAAATATTAGTTAATAGTTGTTGTAAAATAAAATAAAATAAAATAAAATAAACTTGTAAATTTTGTAAGGTCCAAATCCAAGTCATCAAATTCAAGGCCCAATTAAGCATAATCCAAAACCCAATTAAAATTTGAGTCCAATCCGAATTGGAATCCTAATTCATCAGTCATCTTCTCCACTGCTCGAACTCTGCACTTTCAGTTTCTCTCTTTGGCTCTTTGCATGTTCTATAGTACCTCATACGTTCAACAAATTATATTCTTTTTTTATAAGGCTATCTACTATCAAATATCCCTCCTTCTCATAATCATGTTCAGTCAATGCAACTTCCCAACTCTCAAATTCTCAATACCAGAAAAGTTAATGGATTGAAAAACTAAAATGAGAGGAAAAAACCGGAATATTACCAGCAGGGGCCCTTTTCACCGTTATGGTAACAAATTCAGAAGTTTTCAGCAATTTCCATGGCTATAGCTCAAATGGAATTTTGGGTTTGCTTTGAAGACAGAGACTGAGGGAAGGAAGAACTTCATAAAGAAAGTTGGAGAAGTTGAAAATTTCTTATAATTGATGATGATGATGATGGTTATGAATCGAGAAATATGGGCAAAAAGGCTGTCAAAAACAACAAATTTCCAAGGTTTTTTTTAATTTTGTTTCACCTTCTAATAAAGTTCTTTTCTACAATTCCCAATTCCCTCAGTTGCCATATTGATTATCTTTTGATCATGCATACCACCTTTATCATCCCTGTCCCATTTTTCTTTCAAACAATTGAGATTCACAGAAAAGGGTGACGTGGACCTTTGTAAGCCATAGATTAAGATGAATATTAGCAGTGGTCCTCTCCATTGTTTAAAAAAAAAAAAGCTTTATCTTCTTGTACCCATTATCTTCATAATAAATTCAAGGAAGGTTAGATAGATAGAGTAGACATGTGTAACAGGCAATATGATGGTAGCTATGATCAGATAGGAAGAGAGAGATAGAGAAATGTGAGATAATGGAAACAAGGAATTTGTATAAGGAAGTGTTACCATTGATAGCCATGATTGCAGTTGAGTGTTGTAATGTTGTCTTAAACATTCTATTCAAAGCTGCTTCTGCAAGGGGGTTAAGCTACTACATTTTCATTGCCTATTCTTATGGTTTGGCCACAATTGCTTACATCCCTTTAACCTTCTTCTTAATTAGGTGATCTTATTTGTTTTTTTTTTTTCCTAATTTCTATATAACTATAATAATCAAAATTTTGCTCTAAAATGTTATGTATGCTTATTTCAGGAAAGTAGGGCTTCCCCCATTGAAGTTCCCTCTCATTTCTAGGCTTTGCCTTCTTGCTCTAACTGGGTATGAAGAAGTAAATTTATTGGTTTTTATTCCTTTTTCTAGTAAATTGACAAATTAACAAGACTTCGTTTATCTTTTGGAGTCAGGTTTGCAGGTAAATTATGTGCATACAAAGGTTTAGAACTCGGCGCCCCAACTCTTTCCTCTGCCATAAGCAACCTCTCACCAGCTTTTACCTTCATACTTGCAGTCTTCTTCAGGTTCCTTCCCTCAAATTTCTTCTCTTAAGTTTTTGTTATCTGAATAAGTATTTTCCATCTTATATTTGGCCATTTATTTGGAACACTAATAATTTGTAATTCTGAGACCAATTTATTATTTAGAAGAATACCAACTCTAATGTAATATAAACAATTGAAATCAATCAGAACTGATGGAATTTTATATTCACATAGTTTAAGGAAACATGACAAATTCCTCATATGAAGACATTGATATTAATTTTCGAAATATGAAAATTTTAGAAATGCAATCATGCCAAATTTGTAGAGAATTAATATAAAGTTCATGCTGCTATTTGAATTATTGTTCATGATTACCATTATTTTATAATTTTTTCATCAATGATAAAGACTGGTTAACAATTTAGAGTATTTTAAAAGGAAAAATGGGGTAGTAGACGACACTCTACTTTATAATTAGAAGCAAACATTTTTTTCATGTTTATGGACTTAGGTAGAACTAATTTAAAATAATAAATTAAGCTGGCCCCTAATATAATCAAATAAGCTACTTAATTAAACAATGTTTATGGATGGAACAATGGTTAAACAATGTTTAGAAACTTCTAAATTTAAACAATGTTTTTGTGAGTGCCTTCATTTCATTTTCTATTTTCTTCAAAATCTGTGTATGCCATAAACCAGGATTGAAAAAGTAGCATTGAGAAGTGCAAGCAGTCAAGCTAAAATCATTGGCACTATAGCATCAATATCTGGGGCATTAGTAGTTGTTTTGTACCAAGGCCCCAAAGTGCTTTCTTCTCCACATTCCACATATTCATCATCTGAATCACTTCAACAGCCTCTGGGCTCACCCCAATCAAATTGGGTGTTTGGTGGGCTCCTAGTAGCTGCTGGATATCTTATTTGTTCCTTCTGGTTTATTATTCAGGTAAAATTTTTCATTTTATATGTTTTGTGAACTATAAAAAGCTTCACATAAACTAAACTTGAATTTTGTTAATTTAACATTTTTACCAGGGCCAAATTATGAAGATATACCCAGAAGAGATGATTGTTACTTTCTTTTACAACTTGTTAGTGTCCATTTTAGCTGCACCAATATGCTTATTAGCAGAATCAAACGTGAGTTTTTGGAGACTAAGGCCTAATATAGTATTGGTTTCTATCCTTTACTCGGTAAGAAATTAGAAGATGATGAGATAAATTAATTACGATTATAAAGTAAATACTTTGCAATACCTAATTCTTTTTTTTTTTTGGTTTAAATTGGTTTAGGGTCTTTTTGCAATATACTTTTCCAATGCTATACACACATGGGGTATACGATTGAAGGGGCCTGTCTATGTTGCAACATTCAGTCCATTGTCAATTGTGATTGCAGCCATTTTGAGTGCCATATTCCTTGGTGATGCGTTGTATATTGGAAGGTATTCGTATTTCTTTAAATTATTAATATTAATCATCAGGTTTAATTGGAAAGCAAGAATGATACAATCTTCTTAATTTTGTAGTGTCATTGGAGCACTGATCTTATCAGTTGGGCTTTATGCTGTGTTATGGGGTAAAGCCAAGGAGGACGACAGCATGACACACACTGACTCTGGCTCAAGCAGCTCTTTGTCCAGTTGTAAGGTCCCTTTGTTGCAAAGCCACAAGGATGAACAAGATATATAATGTAACTCAAATCAATATCTAAAACATCAAAGAATTTGTTCAAAATGCTTACGGAAGCACAAAAATGGGAATCAAAAGGCTTGTAAAAGCACAAACAATTTCTCTTTTTTCTGTTTCTTTTGCTGGAACAGCTTGGGCCAGCCAACAATCCATTGTACCTAAAGAGAAAGAAAAGGGGCATATCGGCCCCAACTAGGGGTGTAAGCGATACAGTACAGTTCGTGAGTTACTCGGGCTCGACTCGAGAAAAATTCGAGTTCGACTCGGAAAATTCGAGCCGAGCTCGAGCCCTAGTTCAACGAGCCGAGCTCGAGTATTTTAATACTCGGCTCGTAGGCTCGTCGAGCCTAAACGAGCCTCCTTATTATAAATATAATATATTTATAGTTCAATTACTTTATTAACCTTACACACATACCTTATACTTTTTTAATAAAAGGAATAAGTTTGTCATTGTAATGTCTTAAAAACCTAGATCTATTTTTTTTCCTTCTTCTCAAACCACCCACCCCTCAGTCCCTCACCCCACCCACGCCGCGCCCCCCCCTCCACTTCATCACCCCTCCAGCATGGTTGAGGCTGAGCCATTTTTCATCTACTTCTCCACATATTGAGATGTTCCAAAGGCTATTTTTAGCCTAAGGAGGGCTGCACTTGGGCAGTAAATCTCTGCTAGTACATCTACTTTCTTTTCTCAGATCTTGGAAGAAGGAATGAATAAAGTAGCAGCTGTTTGTAATTTTTATTGTGTTTTGTCAGAACAATGCAAGGTGGGAGCTGTCGCACCACATTTCTGTTGTGTCGTGTTGTTTTAATCTGTAATAATAAAGCATGGCAGACTCATACCTCCCAGGCTCCCATCTTTCTGGTTTAAATTTGGAAGACTTTGCCAAACTCATGCTGCTGTTATGTTGCTTCAACTATGAATGCAGGACGATTTGTTTAATTTTGTTGCCCATTATCTCTAAATATTGGATTAAGTAGTTAGAATTTGAGTTATAGATTTGACTTTCAAAAAAAAAATATATCAAGTATTTTTGAATTTATCAAACTACTCGATTAGGCTCGAGCTCGGCTCGAGTTCGTATCGAGTCGAGCTCGAGTATCAAAAACAAAGCTCGACCGAGCCCGAGCTCGAGCTCAATATTTTCAGTCGAGCTCGAGCTCGAGTATTGAGATGTTCGGCTCGGCTCGATTACACCCCTAGCCCCAACAACGCTGGATCTTGTCTTCCAGTATATAGGAAACTAATGAGTTGTTGAAAAGTTGCTCAGATATTATTTGTGTTCCAGGTTATTGCTAAATATGAATGCAAAATTCTTTTGGCAGAAGATCTAATGATCTATGCATTTCTGCTATATATAACTGTCTTGCTCATATCAAAATGTTTATTAACTGTCTTGCTCATATGCATTTCCTTATACCAGCTTTTACATTCATACTTGCAGTCTTCTTCAGGTTCCTTCCTTCATTCTTCTCTTTAAGTTTCTGTTATCTGAATATATGCATTCTCCATTTTTTTGCTCGTTTATTTGAAAACACACAAATGAACCAATAATTCTGAGACCATTTTACCATTCAATACTATAAACAGATTAAAATCAATCAAAAGAGATGATTTTTTTTTTGGTTGAAAAAGGTGATGAATTTTATATTCACATAGTATAAGGACACATGATGAATTCTGCCATATGAAGACATTGATATAATTTTTATAAAATATATGGAATTTAATTTTTTGTAGTATTGAATATATTTGTAGTATAAACAGTCATTCCATTGTTGGAAGTTTTCTCATTAATTTTTTGCTTTGGGGATGCTTGGGTGCTTCATGGTACATCTACGGTTTGTTGATGCTTGGAAAGACAAAAACATCATGAAACTTAATTTTTGAATGCATTTGTTTCACCTTTGTACATTTGACCTGCTAACAGACTTTGTAATGGATCTCCAGGCAGATCCTTGTATTCATAGTAAGGTGCATTTTTTTTTTTCACATCCTTTTTCTATTTTATTTTATCTTTCCTATTGTTTTCCTTCTTATTTAAACTTCTGTTGAATGTAGTATATGAGAACACATTTCTGCAGGTTGATGTCAGCGTTATCATGTCATTATTTTAATATCATTTTCTTGCTCCTATAGAGACCATCAGGTTGGTAAAATGTATCTGTTAATTTGATTTCATGTCATTATTTTGCTATGTTCTTGCCTCATTATATCTAATGGTTGTGTTTTTGTAGTCTAGTTTCCAGTAAGTGTATCTTTTTTAATCACCATTAAATCTATAAACTAATATATGCAAACTTACCTAGAAGATTGACAATGCTATATAGCTCACTGAATGGTTCACCTCAGTTAAATATACTAGGTGCATCTTTTTCCATAACATTTGAAGATCTGTTGAATTTATATTTTTGGCAATCTTGTTGCTAGGAAACATGCCTTTATTGTAGACATTGATCTATTATAATCTGTAAGTTTACTAGCATCTATTATAGACAAGGGTAAATGCGGCTTCATCAGTTTTGGTTCCAAGAAATATCTGTAGCTGTACATTTCTTGAAGATTATTGATGAATATAATCAATACAAGACATTCCACTTGGAGGGTTTCATATTTTAGCTCTTCTAACCTGGTTCCAAAAATGTCCAATCTTTGAACTATTTTTTGACTCCCAATCTTTAATGACCTTTATCTCCAGAGCTCTCAACATGCATATATGTATATAATCCTTCTCATGCCTCAAGTTGCCTTTCTTTGTCATTTGATACGGTGTTCCTGATGACCACAATCTGTTGTTGTTTAGTACTATGTATTGATTTATTTTATAATCTCCATTGCAGCTCATATTCTTGTCAGAAAGGAAATTCTGGTAGTAGATGAGGCTTTGTGGTGCACTCATGCAGATGCTGGAATTGAAGCTGCAAATATATCCAACTCTCCCCTTTGGGTAGTTATGTTGAATCAGTGTTTTAGCAAAGAGTGCACATATAATAGATGGTTTAACTATATAGGAAGAGCTATAGGTCTTGGATAAATTTAGATGGTCATTAAATTGCTAACATTGTTGTAAGTCGCTACAACTTCATGCAGGTAAAACGAAATACCTTTACTTTTTTGTCAATTGCGCTAATTAACAAATTGAACTTATTTAACAAATTTTCATGTTTATGAGCTTACGTAGAACTTATTTAAGATAAGATACTTAATTTTGATTTACACACCTATATTAAAGTTGTGATGTGATTGAAATTGATCGGATCTTGTTGTTTTCTTTGGTACTTAAGATGTCGACAATCAGCTTACAACGTTAAATTCTGCACTAGCATCATTTTTTCAATAAAGGAATAATATTTCTTTGGGGTTTAACACAACAACAGTTCCCTGCCTGCAATTCTAAGCCAACCTTTCACCCATTGACCATTACTGTCCTTAATTTTGCCAATGCACTTCCTTGTCCCGATTTAAAATCTCCATCAGTATTACAGATTTTATGTAACATAATTGTCATTCTTAGCAAGAATGAGAACTCAAGTTTGATCTCTTGAAAGCATATTTATTACGAGAGATTTGCTGTATGCACTCGATGCATGAAAGAGATTAGTCTTAGGTGATCAATATATATATGCCAAAGAATGACCTTTGATTAAACAAATAAAGAATAGATATATATGTGCATGTGTGATCAATAATTCTTTAACATGGATTATTTCAATTATATCCAGGGTTTAATAATGAAATTCGAATTTTTTTATGAGTTAATTGATTATTTTAAATATAAGCTTACAGACTTTTTTAGATTTAAACCATTTTTATGTGAGTGTCTTCATTTAATCCATCATTTTCTTTTTCATCTGTGTTTACCGTAAACCAGAATAGAAAAAGTAGCATTGAGAAGCACAAGCACTCAAGCTAAAATCATTGGCACAATAATAGTTGTTTTGTACAAAGGCCACAAAGTTCTTTCTTCTCCACATTCCACATTTTCATCATCTGAATTACTTCAACAGCAGCCTCTGGGATCACCCCAATCAAATTGGGTGTTTGGTGGGCTCCTAGTAGCTATTGGATATCTTTCTTTCTCCTTCTGGTTTATTATTCAGGTAAATTTTTTCAATTTTATATGTTTTATGACCTAGAAAATCTTCACATAAACTAAACTTGAATTATGCAACATTTTTCAGGCCCAAGTTATGAAGATATACCCAGAAGAGATGATTGTAATTTTCTTTTACAATTTGTTGGTGACCATTTTAGCTTTACCAGTATGCTTACTAGCAGAATTAAACATGAGCTTTTGGAGATTTAGACCAAATATTGTATTGGTTACTATCCTTTACTCGGTAAGAAATTAGAATATGATCAAATCAATTAATGATAACAAGTTGGTCAGCCCGCGCTAGCGCGTCGGGCATTTTTGAATTTAGTTTTTTTAAAAAAATTTTATTACGGCCCTCGTAAACATCAGCTTTGTCAATCAATGTCAAGAAACAAAGAGCCAAGAAATTATTCGTGAGAATAGTTGATAAAATTACATATTATTGATACTATTTATTACGAAAATAGACATATTGCAGGGGGGAAGAAAGTTTAAGTAACTAATCAAGGGACTATTAATTAATGACACTATTTATTACTTAAATAGTCAATTACCATAATAGGGCAGGGGGAGAGAAATTGTTAAGAAATTAATTGAGGTTCTTCTTAGTAATTAAGCAAGTGAGAAAAGACATAAAAGGACAAAAAAATTTCAAACAAAGTCTCCTCATCGATCCTCAGAAAGGACCTTTAGTAATTTCACTAGGTGTTTCAAATAATATATAGTATATATATATATATATATATATATATGGGTTTATATTCCATGCACTGTCAGTGTATAGAGGCCATACACTGTCAGGCCATAGAATTATGCCACCTCATTAATGAGAAAACCCAAAATCTTGTAGGCCCTTCTAAATAAATTACAAGAATTCTTTTTAATAATTAAATTAAATTATAATTTTTCAGCATAACCCAAATCACGATCTGCTCTTTTCTACGCCTCATCGTCTCCATCTCATCCCCAGCTTCCTTCGACAACCTTAACCCTAACCTATTCGGTACACTCAATCATCGTTATTGCAGAGATTGGCTAGATTTCGTGATTTATAAGACTGAATTCAAGGTTTATTTTGTTAGCCAAAGACTGATTTATAAGACTGAATTCATTCAATTATAATTATCTTTATCTTCTCGCTAGATTTCATGAGCCGATGGTTGAATTAGTTTTGGCTTTTAACGTGAGGAAATTTGGCTTTTTTTTTGTTGCAGAGCTCGGCTCCTGCACGAAGGGGACTTGGTCATCGTAGACCGGTCGTCGGACTTCGTCTCTTTCATTTGCTAAATCAAATCTCTTTGAGCCGAATGTTGATTTGGGGTGTCCTCTCACGTTGCACCAGTTAAAGTGAATTGGGTTTGGGGGCTAACAAGCAAAAGGCCCCAAGGCTTGGTATAATTCTTTTCTTAGAAAACTACACATCATGATATTCTAACTTCTAAGTTTAGCTTTATTTGGAATTTGTGCAACTAATCAAAGACTTCTTTGATCGATTTAGCATGTAGGTTTGAAATTGAAACTAATATAATAAATGGGTATCATGTGAACAATTCATGCATTGTCTCTCAAAAATATTAGTTACTTGGGACACAAATATAAGATTAGTTTCAAGAATCTCCTTATTGCACAAAATAGTTTTACTTTTGTCTCAACAATCATCAGTAGATTCACCAACAAACAAAATTACAAGGTATGGAATATATAATCCACCAAGGTCTATAAAAATCTTATAATTGCTTTAATTTCTTCATGTTTATTCTTAGGAATTTATTTTTAAAGGGTCTTATACCTTTAATAGCACGAGCACTATGTTTGTAGTGTTGAAATATCCATATTCCTTATGCAGAGTTTCATACACATATCAATAGGTTTAGGTTCCTTTAATAAATGCCTACTATCTTGGCTGACATTACCTAATTAATCTACTATATATCATCTATGCTTGATTTTTATATCATAATAATACCGGTCTTTTTACCAAG
>AWUE01020947.1:0-15037 GCA_001974825.2 Corchorus olitorius | reverse complement strand
GTTAGGCTTGACACATTCTAAAGGTTCCCAGATTGTCCAAACTATGTGCCATCTTTGGGCTAGTAAGGACCCCAATCTCTAACCCTGTTACAGGCTCCGAACGAGACGGGTTCAATCTAAGTTGAAGTGTTTGGCACAACCCATACGGGGACAAGAATGCCCCTCGAGAGTTTGCTACTTTACCCCCGAAACTAAAAGGTTGGGCCCGGGTATAGGGCTTATGTCATGCAATGCAAAGTGAGTGTGTGGAAGGAACAAAATTTACCTTTACCCTAAAGCTACCCAACTAATACTAAACATGCTAATTACCCCACAAATAAAACAAAAAGATAATTAGATTTATCAGAAATAACAAATGCAGAAAATTAAACAACATAATTAAGCATAAAAACAAAATGCAACCAATTATGAATTCCTTGATTAATGTTAAACTCAAACTCAGCCTGACTCTCTAACATGTCCCCAGTCGAGTCGCCAAGCTGCCGTAACGAGCGAGTCCGGGGTCCAAACCCTGCCGTTTAACGACTTAGGGGAAAACCAAAGCATGGCCTAATGGAGTCGCCACTAATCTTTTTTTTACCTAGTTGTGATTAGCCACATACTGATTATTATACCTAATGTATCACGAGCTTGGCGACAGACACACAAAGTCTAATACTAAGGTCTACAAACCAAAACCTAGGTCCGAGAGTCGGTTACGTGTGGGGAAGGGTTACCACCCCCACAACGCCTGTCAATATGACGGTACTGAAAGTCTAACACTAATCAAAGGAAAATCCTAAATTGGTTGCTTTTAATCCTAAGCGTTTAATCTTAATCTTTTTGTATTTTCTTAAGTCTTAAAGCCTCTTATTTCCCAAAACACAGCAAAGCTCGCCCTTCGACCGAAAGGGCATTTTTGGAAAGTAGAATAAATTGAAATGCGGAAGTGATGAAACTGACCCTTTCACCGAAAGGGTAGTTTTGGAAATCAAAAGAAAACTCAAATGCAAGAACGACAGAATTGACCCTTTGACCGAAAGAGTATTTTGGGAAAAGAAAACTAACTTAGATATGAAAAAGTTGAAATTTACCCTTCGACCGAAAGGGTATTTTTGGAAAAAGAAAACACTAAACTTAAATGCAAAAAGATGAAAATGACCCTTCGATCGAAAGGGTATTTTTGGAAATAAAAACACTAAACTTAAATGCAAAAAGATGAAAATGACCCTTCGACTGAAAGGGTATTTTTGGAAATAGAAAACACTAAACTTAAATGCAAAAAGATGAAAATGACCCTTCAACTGAAGGGGTATTTTTGGAAATAGAAAACACTAAACTTAAATGCAAAGAGACGAAAATGACCCTTCGACCGAAAGGGTATTTTTGGAAATAAAAAACACTAAACTCAAATGCAAAAAGACGAAAATGACCCATCGACCGAAAGGGTATTTTTGGAAATGTTTTGATGGGAACTTTTCCCTAAAACAAAAGTTTTGATTTTTTTTTGAAAATGCATCAATGGGGGCTTTCCCAAAAAACAAAAACTCTGAAACCTTCTCTTTTCGATTTTCACTTTTTTTTTTTTAATTTTTTGAAGTTTTAAATGATTATTTCCTTAATTCGTCAACTTAGACTTAACCCTAATTACCGAGTTCCCTAGTTCGAATTTTCAATGGGTTCGTTTAGAATGAATGCTAATGATGCATGGACCGTCCAATTATTAGAAGAAGAGAACATTTAACCGGGGTCATTCCATAAACCCGCTAACCCGGTCTCCGAGGCGGTTTATAGAACGGACCCGACCTAGGAAATCCATAGAGGGGTATTCCATCTTCGGAATAAATGCCCATCTCCTTCACCGTGAAACTCATATGACATTTAATAACGAGATGAATGATTAACCATTTCGTAAAAAGGACGTTTAATCGGGGCCAACTCTTAAATCCACTAACCCGGTCTCCGGAGCGATTTATAAGGCGGTCCCGACCTAGGAAATCCCATGGAGGGGTATTCCATCTTCGGAATAAACGACCATTTTATGAAGTAGTTATGTACAGATAATCGTGATGCATGCTTAGCAGATGATTTTTCTCTAGTCAATTATCGAAATTACATAATTAAAATGAAAGTCTTAAATTTAATCTCAAGATGGAGAAAAAAACAAATAAAGCCCAAATAAATAAAAACAAGACCCAAATTTAGAACTAAAAGTTAAAGCCCACTCAAAAAATCTAAAACTCAATCAAATTAAAAGTTAAAACCCAAACATCCTAAGGCCCAAATATGTTTAAAACCCAACTGATATAACACAAGCCCAACTTAACTCAAACCCAATCAATAGGTAAGCAAGGCCCAATCAAGGATTCAAAAAGCCCAACAAAGAGTATTAGACCCCAAAAAAAGAAAAAAAAGGTCCAGGAAGCCCAACTTCTATTCAACCCAATTTTGATTTCTAAATTAATTTAAAATCATTCTTATTCCTTAATTCCCAAATATTTGACTTACCTAACAACCCATTGGATTTTAGCTAAATTATTATAAAAGAAAATGATTTATCTAATTAATCCACCTTAAACCTTCCTAGTAGCCAACTTTAAACCCTAACCTTGTCTAAATTTTCTAATTAACTTAAGTTTTACTTCTCCAAAATCCAATCTTAATTACTAAAGTTACCAAATATTTTCTCTTTTTATGCAAAGATTCCATTTTTATTATCAAAGCTCACCAAAATTTAAACCCCTTTTTTTTTCTCTAAAGTCACATATTTGCCTAAAGTTCTATCAAGTTTTTATTTTTTTGTCCTAAAGATTATGTTTTGATCACTATTACCTCTAAAGGTTCCAACTTTATCAATGTCCTAGTCCATATTGGCTAAAAAGTTGACAAATTAAGTCTTAATCTTCCAAGATCCAAGCTAAAAAAGACATCTTTATTCCATATACTTACCAAGATTTAATTTTTTTAACTATACTTAATAAAAATTGGACTGCATAAAATTAAAGGGAAGTATCATATTATACAACTTAACACGTTAAAAGCACTAAACCTAAAATACAGCTAACTAACATATAAGTGCAATTAAATAGAAAAAACACAAACCTTTTTCCTCTGTTGATTTCCTTCCTCCACAGCGTTCCCTTTCCCCTCCAAAGTTGCAGCGGCGCTTCCTCTTTCTACCGCTGTCACGACCTCCGGCCAACACCAAACAAGAGCTCTTCGAAACCGATCGAATCCCACCGCCGATTCCTTTTCAAAGTCGCAGCGCCTCTCTCTTTCTACCACTACCACGACCTCCGGCCAACCCCAAGAAAAAACTCTTCAAACCGATCGAATCCCATCGCCGATTACCAAAGCTTCTACCTTTTTTTACAAACCTCGACACAACCCCAACAAATATGACTCAAAACGCAGGCTTCCAAAGAATCACCACCCCAGATCGACTCAAACCCTACGGATGAACGATAGATGGAGCGAACCAGAAACGGGTGAGCCTAGACCTGGACTCCCCAAAACAAGAACAAAGGTATCTTCTTTTGCTAGCTTTTGACTCTTTTCCCCTTAATTTTCCTATGTCACTGAGTATTTTTTTAAGACCTTGCTATAAACCCTAGTTTTCAATCCTAAAACCCTAGCACAGGAAAGCCTGGAATCTCGAAATTAGTGCCCCCTCCTCCGTAGAAAAAAAGTGTTTATAAAGCTCCTCAATCCCCTGTTATGACCGTTGATCTTGCTCTTGATCTAATGGCCTTAAACTTTTGGCTTCCCTTCACCTATTTACCCTGTCTCTGCCATTTCAGGTTGCCATTGATGTATTGGTGAGTCAGCAGGGCAATTAGGTCCAATTTTGCTCTCGTTTGTCTGATCTGCACTTTCCCTAACGATTTCTCACGTGAATTTCTCTCTGCAGGTACTTTCTGCTGAGTTGGCCTATTATGCTGGCTACTCACATTGTCTTCTTCTTGGTAACCTGCTGATGTGGCCAAGTGGGACCCTCATGATGCCAATTATAAAGTGCCATGTCGGTAAGATCTCTCATCTTGACTCTTTGACCCCTGTTGAATGGATTTTTTTTTTTTTTTTTTTTTTTTTTCCTTGATTTTGAATTGATGTCTTGAAATTGCTCTTTGCTGGTGGATTTGGTGTTACTGCCTTGCTTGTTGAAAACTGCCTAATAATGGTAAAGTGCTCTGACTTTATAAATATGGAAATATATGAATGCTTTTTTTTGGAATTTGATGAAGTGTGAATGTCAATGTTAAATAGGATGCAATGCAAAAATGAACTATTTTGATGCAAAGGTGTAAATTCTGTTTTTGTATCTTAGTTGAAGCTATCAAGTTTACTAGGGAAATGCCTCTAGAAATATATGACTGTGATACATGTAAACAAAATGCTAACCGGATTGTCAACTGCTTGCTAACATGCTGCTTTGAGATGAATTGATGCACTTACACGTATTTCGCTGACTTGGTATATGCAGGGAATTATTTGAATGCCTTTATGTGCTGAAATGCACTAAAACGTATGCTTATTAAATGTGCATGTCCTACTGTATTCTTAATTAAAATGTCTAACCTTAAAAGTGTAATGCTATGTGACTCGAATACTAGTTATGACATGCTAAAATGCCTAATGTCTAAAAATGCCATGTAACTATGAAATGCTGTAATATGTTTTGTTTTTGACATTCTGGAATGCTTTGAAAGAAAAGAAAAGGAAAAAAAATGCATGCTTGTATATATGCCTGTGATGCTGCTTAAACCATGTATGCTGAGTGATATGGTGCCAATGCTTTTGATTGAAAATGCAATATGATTTATCCTCTAAAATGCAAACTGCTATGGTGAAATAAAAATTTAAAGATGATATGTGCTGACTTAGACTGAATAAGTGTGGTTTACTTGATCATGTAAATGATGAAGAAAATGCAATGGACCTATGCCTATTTCTTAATGTAAAATGTATGCTGTAAACTGAACATGAGTGAAGAATGATGAAAATGCAGAATTATGCTTGCTAAAGTGTGATGAAAAGGTGTAGAAAAATTGAGTGACTTTTTTATGGAAATGCCAGTTAAGGATGCTGTATGTGAGACTGATTTCTCTTTCCCTATTCTTATGGACAGAATTCTCGAAGGGCATTGGTAAGCAATAAAATCTGATTTGGAGGGTTCAAGTGAAGAAACACTATTTGGAAGCTTCAGGGTCGCCAATTTGAGGACTTAAAAGAAGTAGAGAGTAATTTTGGGGAGAAATTCCAGTTAGGAGAAAGAACATTCGACCTCCTATTAGACTTGGGGCTATTCCATTTTTGTACTTTTGTGATTAAGAAAGGAGAAGAAAAATGTAAATATTTTGTACTTGATAAACTGCAAAGTGTAACTGGAACTCTATTTTTTACATTTTGATCTTGTAAGTGGCAATTAAGAAGTAAAGTTCCCATTATGCACTCCCTATTATTAGTTAATTAGAAAGAGAAATGATTTAATGCCCTATGTATGCCATGCAAAGAAATATCTAACTAAATTAGCTATGCAATCAGAACAAATGAAACTTCTTTTTGTAATTTTCTAATTTTCAATTTTTGTGTATTTTGTGATGAAATGGACTTCTAAACCAAATATAACTAAAAGAAAGTCCAAGGAGCTAAATGAAGGTCCTAAAAGTATGGACCATATGAATGCAATTAAATCATGCCAATGCAATTGTGATTTAAATATGCAATGATTTAATTGACACGGGAGTGTCCCATTCTCTCCAACATGATGTCTTGGATGAAGGTAATGCATTTAGAGAAGCAAGCACCTTGCCATGTGAGCAGCTTGCTTTGATGACATGGCACGTTGGGTGGGACCTTAGATGCCACGGTGGAGACAAGCTAGCACCTCTCCAAGATGATGGCCATGTGGAAACTAGCACCTCTCTTTGTTTAACAAGTGTTGATGATCATCCATTCCCCATATGACACCTTTCGGTCAACAAAGGAGGCTTGGAAAACCCTTGTATGAAGTTCTCCATTTTGGTTGGAAGATGATGGCAAGTTGTTCAACTTGGTGAGACTTCATCATTTGTGCATGGAATTGATCAATTCGGCTACCTACAATCCGAATTGGTTTCACACCTTATTTGAGCTCAATTTGAGCTAATTCGGCTAGTTAAGCTAAGCTCTTGTTTATGCTTACTAAAACATGTTTTATTAGCCTTAGTTAAGTGTGTTTAGTTGCTAATCCTAGTATATAAGCTACGAATGAAGCATTTGCTAGTTAGACTTGAATTTTGTAAACTTGAAACTTTGTTTTGCTTTGTAACCTTGTTTAGGTTCTTGCAAACTTTCCTTGTCAATTTGAGTGGTGAAATTATGTATCTCATCTTGATTTGGAGTAATAGAAGTTGATTTCCTTTGATCTTCAAGTTGTGGTGAAATCTGTATCAATTTGAGCTCGTTGGAAGTGAGCTTCAACCGATTCCATAACACTTGGTGGTGGTTTCTGTATCCTTGTGTCTTTGGATCCGTGTGCTTAATCTTGTAAAATTCCTTTGAGAATTGTGTTAGTTAGCCTAAACACATCCCAAACACCTACCCTTTAGGATTGAAGTGCTAAACTTTAAGCACAAATAGAATCGAGTACAAGTGAAAGCAGCTCATTTTAAGGCCTTTTGAGCCATCCCCGTATCAAATTGGTATCAGAGCCAGGTTGTGTGGAGATTCATCATGTCTCAACAAGGAAATGATGGGGGTAGAGTTGCAGTTAATGAAACAGTTGAGAACCTTAGAGGTCTTGTGGAAACCCTTCGGGATAGACTTCATTTGATGGAAGAAAGGGAGAGACGCTGTGAGGAAGGTGAAGGGAGTTCTAGCTCTCACACTAGAAGAGGAGGCCGTGGTGGTGCCTCAAGTGCTAGCTCTAGTGAACCTATACATCCGGATGATGTAAGAGCTCATTTGAGGAGACAACATCAACAACAAAGAAGAAATGATGTAGATGATGAAGTTGGTGATGTTAATCAACAAATACAAAGAGTAAGAGATGTTGGTGCTTTTGGAAATTATGTTCATGCTTATACTCCCAAAGTTGAGATTCTTGAATTTGATGGGAGAGGGCAACCTGATGATTTTCTTGATTGGTTACACACGGTGGAAAGGATTTTTGAATATCAAGAAGTGCCCGAAAATAAGCAAGTAAAGCTTGTTGCTATCAAGCTTAGAAAACATGCATATTTGTGGTGGGAAAACTTATTGAAGCAAAGAGATAGGAGGGGCAAAGATAAGATTCGGACATGGGACAAGATGGTCCGAGAGTTGAAGAAGAAATTCTTGCCCGAGGACTACAAGCAAGATGTTTTCATTAAGCTTCAAAACTTGAAACAAGGTGCCATGAGTGTTTCGAACTATACAATCGAGTTTGATTCCTTGATGATCAAAGCTAATATTAATGAGTCCGAGGAGCAAACAATTGCAAGGTACTTGGCTGGTTTAAGAGTTGATATTGCTAATGTTGTTTCTTTGCAGCCTTATTGGTCTTTGAATGATGTCACTAAATTGGCCTTGCGGGTTGAGAGGCAATTGAAGTCCAAATCAGTTATGAGGTTTGGAGGTAAAGATTTTAGCAAGGGGGCAACTTCAAAGTCTCCATTTGTGCCTAAACCGAAAGGTGATGAGAAGGACAAAGGCAAGAAAGGTGGTGATGATGCCGAGAAAGCTTAATTGAGGCAAGAGAGAAAATGCTTCAAATGTCATGGTTTTGGGCATATGGCTGCAGATTGTCCAAATAGAAGAGTTGTAACTCTTGTGGAGGAAAATGATGATGATAATGAAGAGGTTGAGGAAGTACCCAAGGAGGAGGAAGAGGAAGAACTCACCTATGCCGATCAAGGAGAGTCTATTGTAGTGCAACAATGTTTCAAAGTGACTCAAGTGGTAGAGGGTGAAGATTGGAGAAGGAAAAATATGTTCCATATTCGGTGTACATGCCAAGGAAAAGTGTGTATGGTTATCATTGATAGTGGGAGCTTTGAGAATTTAGCCTCGGTAGAAATGGTTGAGAAACTTGGTTCGAAGACCACTCCCCATCCCTCACCATACAAACTTAGTTGGTTGAACGATGAATCGGACTTGAGAGTGACATTGAGATGTGTAGTGACATTTTCTATTGGGAAGCACTATTCGGATGAGGTTGAGTGTGATGTTGTTCCCATGGATGCTTGTCACTTGTTACTTGAAAGTCCATGGTTGTATGATAGACATGTTGTTTATGATGGCCGTGCTCACACTTACACTTTGAGAGTGAATGGCCGAAAGATCACTTTGGCTCCCTTGAAGCCAAATATTGCTCCTACACCAAAGAGAGAAGCCTTGCTCATGTCTAGAAAGAAGTTGGCCCGAGAGCTTAGAGGTGAGCCTATTGCTTTTGCTTTGGTTATATTTGATGAAAATGGTGATGTGCAGGATTCGGACATGCACCCAAAGTTGCTGCCATTGTTTGAGGAATATGGAGATGTGTTCCCGAATGTTATTCCAGCTGGTTTGCCTCCCTTGAGAGACATCCAACACCAAATTGATCTTATTCCAGGTTCGATGTTGCCTAATAAACCAACTTATAGAATGAGCCCTAAAGAGTATGAGGAGTTGCAAAGGCAAGTGGAGGACTTGTTGCAAAAAGGGTTGATCCGAGAGAGTTTAAGTCCTTGTGCAGTTCCTGCTCTTTTAGTACCAAAGAAAGATGGTTCATGGAGGATGTGTGTTGATAGCCGAGCCATTAACAAGATCACCATTGATTATAGATTCCCCATTCCACGGCTTGATGACTTACTTGATCAATTACATGGGGCAAGGGTGTTTTCCAAGATTGATTTGAGAAGTGGATATCACCAGATTCAGATGAAGCCTAAAGATGAATGGGAAACAACTTTTAAAACTAGAGATGGCTTATATGAGTGGCTTGTGATGCCATTCGGGTTGTCCAATGCACCTAACACATTCATGAGGTTTATGAACCATGTTCTCAAGCCATGTGTAGGTGAGTGCGTAGTTGTTTATTTTGATGATATTCTGGTTTATAGTCCTGATGAAGATTCACATCTTGTGCATTTGAGAAAAGTGTTTGATTTGTTGAGAAATGAGAAGCTTTATGCCAATGTGAAGAAGTGCCATTTCTTCACTCATGAAGTTGCATTTTTGGGGTATGTTGTTTCGGGTGATGGTGTCAAAATGGATAGTGGTAAAGTTGTGTAGACACCCAATCTTCGTTATGTATCCTTTGATTTAAATTTTTGTTCCGAATTTTGCACTTAGTCTTATTTAAGTCATTTTCCTGTCTTACTTATAAGCTATCCCGTAATCTGTCTCAGCAATTCGAAATTTCAGTAGGACAATATTATTTCTTTTAATTATAGGAAAAAGGGTAGTGTGGTAATTTGATCAAGTAAGAAAAGATGGACAAAATGACTTGGGCCTTGTCTTGTGAATGTGCATATTGGGCTCAAAGTTTGGTTTATGGTTGTCATATTTAGGTCTTAGGTCTTGGTAGCTTTGGGCCTTAGGTTTGTTTTTGGGCTTTGTTATTTCATCTATTCATTTTGGACTTGCTTGGACCTTTTTGTTAAATGGCAACATTTGCCTTGAGTTACTTTGGGTCAAGGCCCATTTTATCTTTTGCTATATCATAGTAGAGGTAACATTTAGAAAAATATAGATAATAAATGGGATTTGCATATTGGAAATACATAATAAGAATGTGTAGTACTGTAGTTTATTCAGCTACAAGTTACAAACAAATATAAAGGTAGATAATTAGCTTGACCCGGCCCATTGAATTTAAGCCCACAAGGAGGTAAAATGGCCTGCAAAGATAAGAGTAAAGTAATTAGGACCATTTCAAACAGAAAAATGAAAAAATTTAGATTAAAAATCAAAATCAGAAAGTAAACTTATCTTTTTCAGGCTTGGGGGACCAAGCTTGGATGGTCACATTCGCCACATCAGCACCACGTCAGCATCATAGGAAACAGGACAGTGAGGTTTGCAGCATTAAGCACAGAAAAAACAACAAGACAAAGGCATTAACAACATGAGACAAACTGAAAGGGGGATTAACAGAAGAATTAAGCAGAACTTGCCGACCAAGTTTTGTAAAATTTAGAGTTGGTCTCTAAGGAAGATCCAGTGAGCAAAACAGGCACAAATTAAGGTCAAAAGAACTCATCTGAGCCATCGAGACTGAATACAGGATCAAAATGATAGCATCTGAGGGTCAAGAGAGCCAAAGCATGCTACTAACTACAGATACTCTGAGCAGCAGAAAAATGACACCAAGAGAGTGTGGTGATCACAAGCCTACCACAGTCCAGCACACTCAAACATGCAGTAGACACAAGGACAAGGCCAATAACAATTATCCATTACACCACATGAGCAAACACATGTCATCAAAGGGCCATGTCAGCAAATACAGATCACCAAAAGCCACAAGAACAGAGCAACTTAAAGACAGATGGCAGGCATCAAAGAAAAGGGTACAATATCTGAATCCATGTTCATGTAGGATGATTACAACACATTCAGCAAGTAGTGACACCTTGGCATAATATGGCCAGTTCACCAACCCATCAGCCAATGAGCAAAAAGCCAACCCCAACCCTTGGATCAAAAACAAGAACCTCCTAACCCTCAAGATCAAAAAGCACCCTGCTATATAAACTAATTGTTTCTAAAAACCCAGGGGACACAGTTACCAAGGCAAAAAACCCTAACCTTTTTCCCGGATTTTCCTCAAAAACACAGAAACCCTTTTGTTTTCTTTTGAACAGAGTTTTTCAAGAAAACCCTAACCTTTTTCTTCTTTCCTAAAAAAAAACAAACAGAGATAAAAAAATAGGTATTCAGAGTAGTTTTCAAGAGAAAAGAGGGGAAATTGTTGAAATTTTCCTGGACACAGAGACAGAAAAACCAAGAAAAAACCCTAATCAACATTAAGAAACCAAAGAAAAACAGCGAAAGAAGACTTTTACCTTCCTCCCGAATCCAAACCTTCAAGTTCCTCACCCAACGCCCGATTCACCTTTGTCTTTCTGCAAAAATTAAGTTAGAGGGTTAAAATTAGTAGATCTAAAGGAATTTAGTTCAAAGTATTGAGGATCTTAAACCAAACCGTGGGTAGATAGAGAAGCAAAAGAAGAAATACTTATCTTGAAGATGGCTCGTTCCCGTGGCTAGATTTCGAGATCGGTGACCATCGATTCGGTTCGGGCAAGCGAGTTTCAGTGGACTTCTCGGCGGAGTTAAACCAGATTCGCACCAGATCTGGAACGAGGAAGCCAAGGCGAGGCTCTCGGTGAATTCTCAGGCCAAAGAGAAGCTCCGGCGACGGTCGAGGCGGCGGCTCCGCTTTGAGGGACGATTTCCGGCAAGGTTAGAGAGAGAAGGTAAGAGAAGTTTGTCTTTAGGGTTTAATTTCTGACATTTTATGTTGGTATTTATAGTATGACGTAGGTTTGGGCCTTTTAATCACATTTTGTTTATTTCATCAATTATGTCCCTAGTATATTGCTGTTGAAACCTATTTAGTCTTTAAATTTTTAATCTATGCATAATAGTCCCTGAATTTCGTCGATTAGATTCTAATAGTTGCAATTGTATTCACTTAAAGACTGAAATTTCTTCCCGTTTTCAATGGGGTCCCTGATTTAGGTCAATTGAGCCCTTTAGCATTTGGATTATGTCAATTAGGTGCATGTTTGCTTAATTCCGAATTAATTTGATATCATTTAATCTTAGTAAATAGAAAAGAATGGAATTTGTTAGATAGTATATTTATTGGTTAATTAATTAACTTGGAACCGTTAATAAGATGCTTAAGAGTTAATATTTGTAAAAAATTTCAGGAATTATACTTGTGATTAGGAATACTTAGAATATGGTGGGGCCTAATTTGGACCAAGTATTGTCTAATTGGGCTTTTAACTTGATCTTGGGCCTTCCTTGTGTTGGTGGGCCTTATGAATTTGGGTTTCTTTGGCATGAATGCATAAATATAGCTATGTGGGGATTTCTTTTTTTAAAAAAAAATTTCCTGTTGGGCCTTATTTATCCATTTGTATAGGGTTGTTTTGTTTTAGGAGTAAGCTTAAAGTTATTTTAGGCTTTGTTATGCTTAATTTGTGTATTGGGTTTTAGACTTGGTTTTGGGCCTTTAATGTTTGCTGTTGGGCCTTGATGTTTTTTTCTTTACTTTGGTTTTTTTTTAGTATATACATACATGTACATATATAGATTGTGTTTATTTGGGCTTCTAAATTGCTGTTGGGCTTTGTCTTTTCTTATGGGCTTGTTTGTTTTTCTCTTTTGTTGAGCTTGGTTGATCAATTTGTCTACTTAGGGTTTTTGATATATTTGGACTCTTAGTTGGATTATTTGGGCTTGACATGTGGATATGCTTTGGGCTTTGTAACTATATGTGGGTTTAGTTGGCACTTGGGTTTAAGTTATTACACCATAATTCATGTTTAGGTTTGAGTAAATTCAAATTGGACCTAGGAAGTAGAACAAGTCTCATGTGCATCATATTTATATTATGCCTTGCTATATCATGTCATGACACTTGGACAATAAATATGATCCGATGATGGAACGATGATTGGGACTTAGACAACCTTTGTCGGTCTCAATTTATCCTTTCTAGGCTTGGAATTTCCGGATGGGGGTCTTAGCCAGTATTAGTGGCGGGTACCCAGATGGTGTTCCTCGTATAAATATTCGGTAAAAACCGCATTAAACCGGAAAAACATGCATCATGTGCATCCATACATTTAAGAAATTAGAATATAGAATCATAGAAGAAGTTATCAAAGAAAAAGGACGAAAGATGGTAGTCGGTTATCTAAAAAATTGGTAAAAAAAAGAATTTGGTAAGTAAAAAAAAAGTAAAAGTAAAATTGGTAATAAAAAAAAAGAATTTGGTAATTAAAAGAGTAAAAGTAAAATTGGTAAGAAAAAAAAAAGAATTTGGTAAGTAAAAAAGAGTAAAAGTAAAATTGGTAAGTAAAGAGAATTTGGTAAGTAAAAAAAAAGTAAAAGTAAAATTGGTAAGTAAAGAGAATTTGGTAAGTAAAAAAAATGTAAAAGTAAAATTGGTAATTAAAAAAAGAAGAATTTGGTAAGTAAAAAAAGTAAAAGTAAAATTGGTAATTAGAAGAAAAAAAGAATTTGGTAAGTAAAAAAAAGTAAAAGAAGAATTTGGTAAGTAAAAAAAAGTAAAAGTAAAATATGTAATTTAAAAAAAAGAGAGAATTTGGTAATTAAAAAAAGTAAAAGTAAAATTGGTAATTAAAAAAAAAGTGAATTCGGTAATTAAAAAAAGTAAAAGTAAAATTGGTAATTTAAAAAAAAAGAGAATTTGGTAATTAAAAAAAGTAAAAGTAAAATTGGTAATTAAAAAAAAGAGAATTTGGTAACTAAAAAAAGTAAAAGTAAAAATGGTAATTAAAAAAAAAGAGAATTTGGTAATTAAGAGAGTAAAAGTAAAATTGGTAAGTAAAAAGAATTTGGTAATTAAGAGAGTAAAAGTAAAATTGGTAAGTAAAAAGAATTTGGTAATTAAAAGAGTAAAAGTAAAATTGGTAAGTAATTAAAAAGAATTAAAAAGAATTTGGTAATTAAAAGAGTAAAAGTAAAATTGGTAAGTAATTAAAAAGAATTAAAAAGAATTTGGTAATTAAAAGAGTAAAAGTAAAATTGGTAAGTAATTAAAAAGAATTAAAAAGAATTCGGTAATTAAAAGAGTAAAAGTAAAATTGGTAAGTAAAAAAGAATTTGGTAATTAAAAAAAATTAATAAAGTAAAAGGAATTGGTAACTAAAAAAGAATTTGGTAATAAAAAAGAAATTTTGGTAAAGTAAAAAAGAATTTGGTCAGAATGAAAATTAAAATTAAATTGGCTAATTAAAGAGTAAAGCTTGGTAATTAAAGAGTAAAATGAAAGAGATAATGAAATTGGGTAATTAAAGAGTAAAGCTTGGTAATTAAAGAGTAAAATGAAAGAGATAATGAAAGAGTAATTGGTAAAATTCGGAAACTAAAGAGTAAAATGAATTAATTAAAAGTAAAATAAATTTGGAAATTTGGCACTAAAAGAACAAAAGGGCAATTAGTAATTGAAAAGTAAAATGGGTTTAGAAATCAAAGAGTAAGAGAGTAAAAGGAAGACAACCTGGAATCTTTTGTGCCGGAACATCTGAGAGACAGGCACCCAGCGCATGTCCAGCATAGAAACATGCTAGCACAGCAGCTCTTCGGGGATAATCTGCCTGAGGGATCCAAACAGAGGTTCCGGACTTGGTTCACATGGACTTGAAGTAAAACAATTTTGCTGAACTCTGGGAACTACGGAGAAAAATGAAGATGACTGAGTTAGAATTTGCCGAGAAATATGGGGCAGTCGTACAACGCATCCAAGTAAAGGTCGACTGCAATATGATCAGAGCAATGCTGCCATACTAGGACCGGTCATGTCGATGTTTCACATTCAATGAAGTGGATATGGTCCCAACCATTGAGGAGTATGCCCAACTTTTAAGGTTCAAGGCCATTACTAAGGATTCTAGGGTCTATATGAAGGGGAACAAGTCAACACCTTCGTCTATTATGGCTGATTTCATGGGACTCAAGAAAGCGGCATTCGACAAGTACTGGAAAAGCAAAGGGCATTCTAGCGGACTAGCCATTCAATTCCTCACGGATTATGTAAGGGATAATTTAAACACTCCAGAGGGACAAGATGTCATGGCTGTGTTGGTTTACGGGATGGTAGTCTTCCCTAGAGCACTGGGCTACATCGATGAGAATGTTGTTCATTTAGTGGACTCCATCAAAAGGGGTAACAATCCGATTCCAGCCATCCTTGCAGAAACTATCAGATCTTTGAATCATTGCCGTAAAGAAGGAGGAAGGTTTTAGGGATGTGCCCAGCTATTGACTATCTGGTTCAAGGGGCATTTTCAGTGTGTCGAATCTCAGTTTACCAAGCCGATTTTTGAGTTAGTACCAGCAAATCCGATACGGG
>AWUE01020946.1:0-11404 GCA_001974825.2 Corchorus olitorius | reverse complement strand
ATGCTGCCATACTAGGACCGGTCATGTCGATGTTTCACATTCAATGAAGTGGATATGGTCCCAACCATTGAGGAGTATGCCCAACTTTTAAGGTTCAAGGCCATTACTAAGGATTCTAGGGTCTATATGAAGGGGAACAAGTTAACACCTTCGTCTATTATGGCTGATTTCATGGGACTCAAGAAAGCGGCATTGGACAAGTACTGGGAAAGCAAAGGGCATTCTAGCGGACTAGCCATTCAATTCCTCACGGATTTTGTAAGTGATAATTTAAACACTCTAGAGGGACAAGATGTCATGGCTGTGTTGGTTTACGGGATGGTAGTCTTCTTTAGAGCACTGGGCTACATCGATGAGAATGTTGTTCATTTAGTGGACTCCATCAAAAGGGGTAACAATCCGGTTCCAGCCATCCTTGCAGAAACTATTAGATCTTTGAATCATTGCCGTAAAGGAGGAAGGTTTAAGGGATGTGCCCAGCTATTGACTATCCGGTTCAAGGGGCATTTTCAGTGTGTCGAATCTCAGTTTACCAAGCCGATTTTTGAGTTAGTACCAGCAAATCCGATACGGGAGTACCTTGCAAGCCGATGGCCCGCAAGCAGAACTAAGGCACAATGGATGCAGTTTCTCAGCACTCTTGAAAGCGATCAAGTCGAATGGGTCGCCCTATGGTTCCACCGAACCCTAGTGGCTTATTGTTGTGGGCCCAATCCATGGGTTCCTCTGTTTGGTTTATGGGGTGTTACAAGCTATTCTCCCGTGATGGTTCGAAGGCAGTTTGGAGGTGATCACTTTATTCCGGCCACTCATGGGTTAAATAGTGTGGATATAGAGTATGGGACGGAAAGCTCAAAAAAGAAGACATTGGAGCTCCGAGAGACACTCTAGCAGATGACCTTTTGTAGGGGAAGTTTTGGAGGTCTACAAGAGTTACACCGGAATATCCTGATTGGCACCGCAAAAGAGCAAAGGACATCCAAGTGCCCCCTCCTAGTGATCCCGATGCAGTAGTGGGAGGGGAAATTGGACGGACATCTTTATAAGGCTGACCATTCGTTATGAAAGGGAGAGAGAGGGTACTGAAGCCCAAAGACTAGAAAGAGTCAACCAACAGTTGCTGTTGGAGAAAGAAGAGGCAGAAAGAAGAGCAAGGGAAACAGAGGCAAAGTTGAGAGAAACCGAAGAGGAAGTCAAGGACATAAGAAAGTTGAAAGAGAAAGTTGAGGCTACGAATCTGAAGCTTACAGGGGATTTCAAAAAGGAATGCAAGGAAGTAGCAAGGCTGACAAAGAGAAACAAGGCTAGTCACCTCGTAACAAGGTATTATCAAGAAAGGCTAGAGTTTGAGAAAGGGGAGGGTTCCATCAAAGAACAGCAGGTGAAGATGTTGGGTCGTGACCTAAAGAGAACCAGAGAAGAGAATGAGAGGGCCTAGAACAAACTGGAGGAGGAAAAAGCCAAAGTAAGAGCAGCTGAAGCATCGAAAGCCCAGGTAGAAGCAACCTTGGAATCCCACAAGCAGGCAGCAATATTGAACAAGAAAGAATTTGAGGAAGTAAATGGGATGTTCAGGAACCTGGAGGAGCAGTACGCGAACCTCAGGGGTGAATACTACTCATTGAAAGAGCAAGGGTTCTCCCAACAAAGGACTTGTCAGGAAAGGTGTGATCAGATTCGTTTCTTGTTTGAACAAATCAGGATTGGGCTGACACAGATAGAAGACATCAAGGATCAGGCTAGAAACGTACTGCCTTGTGTAGCACCCTTCGACGAGCGCCTCCAGCCAGTAGCTGCTTTCTTGGATGGGACCGTCAACAAATGCAATGAAGCCCTTGCCTACTTCCAGCAGTTTGTGGGGAAACTTTGAAGCTCTTGTAATGGAGTACTTACTTTCAAGTAGTTAATGCTATTCGTGAACAATTAATGGCCTGTAACTAAAGTACTTTAAATTTATATCTCAGCTCAGACAATGGCCTGTAATTAAGTTATGTTTCAAGTTTCAAACAGTGGTTTATGGATGTTTTGAATTAACGAAGATTTTGCTATTATGGTGTTAATTCTCAAGTCTCTTTTCTATCCTAAATGATGAATAGATTCATGCATCATAACATCATGTGCATAAGGACATAAGCCCTGATTGAAAACAATATTTGTGACGGCCACGGCTTTTGTCCCGTGGGGTTCTAACCAACCCTTGGGAGGGGCCCCACACTCTCATTGCATGTTAAAAAGCATTAAAATATACCAATAATAAGAGAATAACAATTTTTGACATTTAAAACTCAGGAAAGTATCAAGATAGCACGACCCAGAAAACAGTATCAGCAGACTCGGCAGTACAACACCAGATCCAGCACAAGAAAGATGGATGAACAGTCTGCAGAGATCCAGTGTCTGAAAGAAGAGATCGCTCGCCGAGACGAAGAGGCGAAGCGTCGAGAAGAAGCTACGAATGCTCAGATGGAGCAGATGAAGGGAATGTTGATGCAATTAATGAAGGGGAAAAATTTGGCAGATCGAACTCAGAATATAGAGGACCCGATTGGGGGGATGCTCCGAGCAAATTCATGATTAACCGGAGCAAGTTCAGGCTTGGCAGGGGGTACAATCGAGAATGCTAATCCTTTCGTATCTAGTGAAACCCAATTCGTCTTCCCACCATTGACGGGAACGACAAATAGGCCTTTTGCCTCGGATCCCTTAACATCTAGTGGGACACAATTCAATCTTTCAGGGATGGCAGATGGGACTTTCTACCCTTCCCGTCCAGGGCTTTACTCCAGGATCGGCATGTCATCTACATCCTTGCCAAAAGACTACTCATATCTGTATCCGCCAGGGATAGCTGCAACTAAACCTATAGATCTAACAAGAGAAGACAGTCTAAACAGGGGAGCCGAGGAAGAAAAGTTTTGGCAGAGAATCGAAGGCCGAATAGAGGACAGATTGAAAGGTGTGGACGGGATTCAAGACTATGGGATTCCTAGCATCGGAAACACCGCTCTGGCAAGAGGTGTAGTCATCCCTCCAAAATTTAAGATGCCGGATTTCGAGAAGTATGATGGGACAAAGAATCCTAGAGATCACGTGCTTAGTTTCCAGAACAAGATGGCACCATTCTCCACCGATGACAAGTTTTTGATGTACAGTTTTATTTTTAGTTTGACGGGGTCGACAATCACATGGTACAATCAACTAGACCCAAGAAACATCGAGAGCTGGAGTGACATGACCAAGGCTTTCTTAGCACATTTCAGGTATCTAATGGATTTAGCTCCCACTAGAGACACTTTGATAAACATGTCTAGGAAGCCGGACAAATCATTAATAGCTTACGGTCAACGTTTCAGAGAGGTAGCTATGTTGATCCCTTCACTCCCCGAGAGGGAAGTAAACTCTTTATTCCTGAGAATCCTACCTAAAGAATACTTTAAGGCATTACTCCCAAAAGTCACAGAATCATTTTCCAGCCTAATTGTAATTGGGGAAGCCATGGAAGCAGCAATCAAGATGGGATACCTAGACGAAGTGAGCGATTCTGCTAAGAAAAGGTACAAGAAAAAGAATGAGAGGTACACTCAGTAGGTCAGGCAGATTTTAGACCCAGGAATCAGGGACAACAATACTACCCTCGCCCAGCAGGGAATTATGGGAACATTTATCGACCTCGGGGGTATTACCTTCGGTACCAAACCAGCCCTGATCATTTTCAGTACCCTGGGAATGTCAGTGCTGTTAGTGGGACACCTTTCCAACCGAGACCTCAGAATCAGCGCCCCAGTACCTCTTTGGCAATTCAACAAAAGAACCCAGCAAACCCGAGAACGCCAATTGATCCAATCCCTTACACCTATGCAGAGCTTCTCCCACAGCTGTTACAGCAGAATCTGTTGCAGAGATTACCATTTTCACCACCCATGCCAAATCCGACAGCTTGGTACGATCGCAATGCCCATTATGACTATCATTCGGGAACTGAAGGGCACTCTACCGAGAATTGTTGGAGACTGAAGCTCGCCGTACAAGAGTTGGTGAGATCAGGGAAAGCTTTGCGAACGCAACATCGACTAATCCGTTACCTAACCATGGCAGGAATCAGATGGGAGTAATCGAGAAAAGTGAAACGGTCAGGAGTCATATTCAGGAAGTGGCCACTCCGATGGCGATGGTCTGTAAAGCTTTAGTAAAAGCAGATATGATAGTCCAAGGAGAGTTTGGAGAAGAAGAAGTGAATGAAGTATGCCCATATCATGGTTTGGGACACAGATTCAAAGAATGCCCCGATTTTAGAGAGAAAGTGCAGAGTTTGATGGATGAGGGGAGAATGGAATTCTATGTAGAAAGCAAAGAAAAGGAAGTTGACGTTATTATTGAAGAACACATACAACCTTTTATACCAGCTCCACCTAAGATCCAACCTCAGCCATTTATACCGGCTCCGCCCATGAGTTCATCTCAACCTTTCGTGCCAAGACCACCAACAGTTTTGCCAGCCCACATGCAAAAGCCGGTAGCATCTGTAGTTGTGAAACCCCCACAACCATTTCCTTATACAGATAGCCGCCAAGTGCCGTGGAAATACAATCTTAGTGTAACTTCATCATCAGGGGAAGGCAGTTCGGCCAATGTGACGGGCGTTGGTAGAATGACCAGAAGTGGGAGGGTGTACTCACCAGAAATGACAAAATCAGCCCAAAAAAGGAGGGAAGAGATTGTAGCTCTTGAAACCGATATAAGGGAATCAGAGGAAGTAGTTAAGCTCAGGGTAGAGGAAAGTGTTGAGAAGCCAGTATCAGAACATGAAGAATGTGAATTTTTAAAGATCATCAAGCAGAGTGAATACCGAGTAATAGAACAATTGAATAGATTGCCTGTCAGGATCTTTTCCTTAGTCTGCTGTTGAATTCTGAAGCACACCGAAAGGCATTGTTGAAAGTGTTGAATCAGTCTTATGTGTCCCAGAATATCAGTGTCGCCGACTTGGATCACATGGCGGGAAACATATCGGCACACGGATTCATCGCCTTTGCAGAGAAGAATATCCACAAAGGAATGAGGAACATTGTAAAGGCCTTGCATATCACAGTTAAATGCCAGAATGTGAGCATGGGCAATGTCCTAATAGATAATGGTTCAGCTTTGAATATCCTGCCTCTCAAAATGTTGAAAAGGCTGCCAGTGGATGAGTCTTATATCCAGACCAATCATCTGATTGTGAAGGCCTTTGATGGAACCAGGAGAAGCGTTATAGGGGAGGTAGAGATAACCATAGAGGTAGGATCAACGCCATTTACTTTGAAGTTCCAAGTGCTTGATATAGAGCACCCCTCGTACTCAAGTTTGCTAGGAAGGCCATGGATACATCAGGCGGGTGCTGTTCCTTCCTCTCTGCATCAAGTAGTGAAGTTCCTTACCCCAGAAAAGTTTGTGGAGGTCAAAGGGGAGGAAGATTATGTGGTTGCCAGTGCAGTAGGTTTCTCTTATGTTGAACCACCGGAAGGGTCATATGATTGCTCATTTAGAACATTTGAAGTTGCGGAAGTCATTCCCAAAGGTATGATGGATTACTCTGTTATGAGCATCAGATTCATGATGAGAAGAGGATTTGAGGAAGGAAGGGGTTTGGGAATGGACCTGCAAGGAATCACACAGGCTGTCAAGATACCCACACATGAAGGTCCCTTCGGATTGGGGTTCAAGCCGACGGCTCAAGATTGGGTAGAGGCTGAAGAAAGAGTTAAACAAAGGAGAATGGCAAGAATGGGGGTCAGGGTGAAAGAAGAGAAAATGGAGTTCCCACCACTGTATGAGACTTTTAGATCAGCAGGTTGGGTTAACAATGAGGCACCAAAGGAAGAGTCAAGAATTGAAGAAAAACTGCAGAGTCTGGACATCAATGCTGTTACTGATGATATTCCAGAAGAAGATGACTGCCCCTGGATTTGTGAGCTAGCTCATGGAGAAGTTTTGAACAACTGGGTGGAATATGAGAGAGCTATCTTTGTTGATGATTCGGAAATGTAATAATCTTTTATCTTAAGTACTAATACCACCTCAAGAATGTCTATGACAAATACCATGTTCTGATTTTCTATTTTAATCAAACTACTCTGTGTTTACCATCCTTTTAAAAGTAATGAAATACATTTCAGAAGTTTTCACCCATATATTTTTCATTTTTATTTTCATTCATTACTACTAGTTATATATTCTTTCTTTGGTATATATTTTGTTGCTTTACTTCTCAGGCCAACTG
Source organism: Corchorus olitorius (assembly GCA_001974825.2). Lineage (NCBI taxonomy): Eukaryota > Viridiplantae > Streptophyta > Magnoliopsida > Malvales > Malvaceae > Corchorus > Corchorus olitorius. Next base: position 5,145 of record AWUE01020946.1, on the reverse strand, counting down.
ACGATGAATGCAAAGACGCTTGTGGTGAGCCGGGGTTCGACTTCGAAAAACTGGTTTTTGCCGACGAACCCGACGATGAAGACATTGAGAATCAGGCCTTACCCCCAGACCTTTTGAGACTGGTAGAACAGGAGGAAAAGCAGATATTGCCACATAAAGAACCCATTGAATTAATTAATTTGTGTACAGAAGAAGAACCTAAGGAGGTTAAAATTGGAACTACTTTATCAGAAAAGGAAAGACAAGAGTTAACAGACTTACTGAAGGAGTACGTAGATGTGTTTGCCTGGTCTTACCAAGATATGCCAGGATTAGATCCAGAAGTAGGAGTGCATAGGTTGCCTATCAGATCTAATTGCAGACCAGTTTAACTAAAACTGAGAAGAATGAAGCCCGATATGTTGCTGAAAATCAAGGAAGAAGTTAAGAAGCAGCTTGAGGCAGGATTCCTAGAGGAAGCCAGATACCCAGAATGGCAGGCCAATATAGTCCCGGTGCCCAAGAAGGACGGAAAAGTGAGAATGTGTGTGGACTATAGGGACTTGAACCGAGCTAGCCCGAAGGATAATTTTCCTTTACCACACATTGATGTTCTAGTGGACAACACTGCTGGGTATTCATTATTCTCATTTATGGACGGATTCTCAGGTTACAATCTGATAAAAATGGCCCCAGAAGATCGAGAAAAGACTGTGTTTGTCACAGCATGGGGAGTATTTTGCTACAAGGTTATGCCATTTGGATTAAAGAATGCTGGGTCAACGTATCAGAGGGCCATGGTAAACCTTTTTCATGACATGATGCACAAAGAGATTGAAGTATATGTCGATGATATGATTGCTAAAGCTCGGTCAGCGGAAGAACACCTGGTGAATTTAAGAAAGCTTTTTGAAAGGTTACGGGAGTTTCAGCTTAAGCTCAACCCAGCAAAGTGTACTTTTGGAGCCACTTCAGGGAAATTACTTGGGTTCGTAGTTAGTGAAAAAGGGATAGAGGTTGATCCGGATAAGGTAAAGGCCATTCAAAACCTGCCCCCACCAAAGAATCAAAAAGAAGTTAGGGGCTTTTTGGGTAGACTGAATTACATAGCTCGGTTCATCTCTCAGTTAACAGCGAAGTGTGATCCGATCTTTAAAATTACTCAAAAAGAAAAATCCAGGAGAATGGGACGAAGATTGCCAGGCCGCTTTTGATAAGGTCAAGGAGTATTTGTCCAACCCGCCAGTATTGGTGCCACCTGTAAGAGATAGACCTGTAATCTTGTACTTAACGGTTCTAGAAAATTCTATGGGGTATGTACTAGCACAACAAGATGAAACCGGAAAGAAAGAACAAGCAATCTACTATCTGAGCAAAAAGTTCACAGATTATGAAGTCAAATACTCAGACTTAGAGAAAATGTGTTGTGCACTCGCTTGGGCAGCCCATAGGTTAAGACAGTACATGCTCTACCACACTACTTGGCTGGTCTCCAAGCTAGATCCAATCAAATATGTGTTTGAAAAACCGGGGTTGTCAGGAAGGATTGCGAGATGGCAGGTCCTGTTATCTGAATATGATATAGTATATGTATCCCAGAAGGCCATTAAAGGGAGCGCAATAGCAGAATTCTTGGCTGACCGAGCTAGTAAAGATTATGAACCGGTACCCTTTGAGTTTCCAGATGAAGATTTGATGGCAATATGCCAGATAGAAGACACGAAAGAAGAGAAATGGAAAATGTACTTTGATGGGGCATCAAACCTGTCGGGGCAAGGGATAGGTGCAGTATTGATATCTCCCGAGGGTGATTACTTCCCAGCTACGGCTCGATTAGCATTCCCAGCCACAAATAATGTATCAGAATATGAAGCATGTATATTAGGGATTCAGATGGCCTTAGACAAAAAAGTGGAGAAATTGGAAGCTCATGGTGATTCAGCACTAGTAATTTACCAAATGAAAGGGGAATGGCAGACAAGAGAGCCAAAATTAGTCAAGTACCGGGATCATATGCTAGAATTGATCAAGCCTTTTGAGAAAATCACATTTCATCATCTGCCTAGAGAGGACAATCAGTTGGCTGATGCCTTGGCGACCCTGTCTTCCATGTTCAAAGTAGGAACCAACACAGAAGTTCAACCAATCCAGATTCAAGTAAAGGATTCCCCAGCACATGTGATGAGTGTGGAAGATGAAATAGATGGGAATCCATGGTATTTTGATATTCTCCAATACATCAAGAATCAAAGATACCCAGAACATGCCACAGCGAATGACAAAAGGGTAATTCGAAGAATGGCAATTGGTTATTTCCTGGAAGGTGACACTCTATACAAGAAGAGCCGTGATCAAACATTACTCAGATGTGTGGGGTCAATAGAAGCCAAAAAGATTATGAAAGAGATACACAAGGGTTCGTGTGGAGGTCACGTCAGTGGACATAAGATGGCGAGACAGATCATGAGAGCAGGGTATTATTGGTTGACATTAGAAACTGATTGTATCAAATACGTAAGAAAATGCCACAAATGTCAAATCTACGCAGATCAGATTCATGTGCCTCCGAATCCGTTACATGTGATGTAAGCTCCGTGGCCTTTCTCGATGTGGGGCTTAGATGTGATCGGAGTCATCAATCCTAGGGCTTCTAATGGACATAAGTTTATATTGGTTGCAATTGATTACTTCACGAAGTGGATCGAGGCAGCTTCTTACGCAAGTGTTACCCAAGTAGTGGTCACAAAGTTTATTAAGAGAGAGATCATTTGCCGATATGGGTTGCCAGAAAGAATCATAACAGATAATGCATCCAATCTGAACCAAGGATTGGTGGAAGAAACTTGTAAACAGTTCAAATTGTGCACAGCAACTCAACCATTTACAGGCCTAAAATGAATGGTGCAGTAGAAGCAGCCAATAAGAACATCAAGAGGATTGTGGAGAAAATGACTGAGACCTATAAGGACTGGCATGAGAAACTCCCTTTTGCTCTTCATGCTTATCGAACTTGCGTCCGAACCTCAACTGGAGCAACTCCTTACTCTTTGGTATACGGAATGGAGGCAGTGGTGCCAATTGAAGTAGAAATACCTTCCCTACGGATATATCGAGAAACTAAATTAGAAGAGTCCGAATGGGTTCAGGAAAGGTATGATCAACTCAATTTGATTGATGAGAAGAGGTTAACAGCTTTGTGCCATGGTCAGATGTACCAAAAGAGGATGGAGCGGGCCTTCAATAAGAAAGTACGCCGGAGAGAGTTTAAAGTAGGAGATCTGGTATTGAAGAAGATTCTACCAGAACAACGTGATCCAAGGGACAAATGCACACCGAATTGGGAAGGCCCATTCATAGTGAAAAAGGCGTTTTCTGGTGGGGCATTAATCTTGCAAGAAATGGATGGTGAGGAGTTCCCCAGACCCATCAATTCAGATGTGGTCAAGAAATACTATGCTTAAAAAAAAAAAAAAAAACTCAGCCTAAAAAAGAAAGAGGTTGGAAAAAGAGGAACAAAGAGGCAAGGAGGGGTCCAAGTCGAAAACCCGTAAAGGGCGGTTTGGGTCCAACGGGGGTCACTTGAGTCGAAAACCCGAAAAGGGCGGCTCAAGTGAAAGATGGAAAAAGGAGAAACTTGAGTTGAAAACCCACAAAGGGCGGCTCAAGCGGGATTCTGGAAAGATATAGTCGGTGGGCAAGGCGCTTCGAGAAATTCCTTATGGATAAAAGGGTAAAGGCCTGATTCAGACTGAGTTGGGTAAGGCAACATCAAAACCAAACTCGAAGAACCTTCGGCAAGCATCACAAAACCGTCGTCGGAGTATTCATCGACATGAGGTTCTATCTCTTCAGCATCGTTTTGGTAGTATATATATAAATTAGATTCCTTGTTATATAAGCTTATTTCTTTACTACTTGTACATATTTCTTTATTAATGAAATTTTAAAGTTTAAAGTTAAAATTAGTTTTCCTTTGAGTCACATTTTATAAGTAAACATTGGTTTTCCTTTTCAAAATTTATTAAAACAGACACGGGAATAGTCGCTTTCAATTGTTCAAAAGGGGGTATTAGTAAAAGACACAAAGAAACACAAATCATCATTTGGGGCAAAGAATTAAGGAGAGATAAGAGTAAAAGATTGATAAAGATATGGGAGCACCGAATTGGAACGAATTGAGGTAAAATGGCGAGTAAGAGTCTAAAAGAAGAAGGCGCTGGGTCAAAGGATTAAAAGGATGCGAGGAAGACATGCAAGATCATGGGTTAATCTACCAAAAGAAATACTTTAAGATCAAAGAAAGCGCATTTCGCATTTGTGCATCTGCACGTTATGCATTGCATTCTGCATACATTCTCCTTTGCACCACCATGCACTGTAACCCCATCCAAGCATATATTCTAAAGGGTCTTGCAGGAAAACCCCAGATGATGAAAAAGAAGAATCAAAGTGACTTCACAAAAGAATCTCATGGTAATAAAGGGGTGTCTATGTCTTTGCACGCTTCCTAACTCTCAAGAAGTACGCAGACTACTTCTTTGCACACTTCCTGATAGTTAGAAAGCGCACAAAGAGGGGTAGCTGTAGACACCCAATCTTCGTTATGTATCCTTTGATTTAAATTTTGGTTCCGAATTTTGCACTTAGTCTTATTTAGGTCATTTTCCTGTTTTACTTATAAGCTATCCCGTAATCTGTCTCGGCAAAGGGACCTGTTCTGACTAAACAACATTATCTCTTTTAATTATAGGTAAAAGGTAGTGTGGACAAAATGACTTGGGCCTTGTCTTGTGAGTGTGCATATTGGGCTTAGAGTTTGGTTTATAGTTGTCATATTCAGGTTTTAGGTCTTGGTAGGTTTGGGCTTTAAGTTTGTTTTTGGGCTTTGTTATTTCATGTATTCATTTTGGACTTGCTTGGACCTTTTTGTGAAATGGCAACATTTGCCTTGAGTCACTTTGGGTCAAGGCCAATTTTTCTTTTGCAATATAATAATAGAGGTAACAATTAACATTTAGAAAGATAAATAATAAGTGGGATTTACAGTGTGCTTAATTACAAAGAGTTACAAAGAAATATATAGCCAAGAATACATAATAAGAATGTGTAGTTTATTCAGCTACAAACTACAGACATTACAAGCAAATATAAAGGCAGATAATAAGC
>AWUE01020942.1:0-14902 GCA_001974825.2 Corchorus olitorius | reverse complement strand
CTTGGCCTCCTTGTATTTGGAACGCCGCTGCCTCAGCAATGGGTTTGCGGTTCGCCGAGATCTGTTTTTGTTGTTCACCTTCCGCAACCAAGTGATATGCATGACCAAGACCTGGAGTTGGTTTAGTGCTCAAAATCTGAGTTTTCACTATTCCAAACTCATCGTCTAGTCCCATGAGAAAATCATATAACTGCTCCTTTTCTCTCATGTCCACCAGTTGCTTTGATATGTTGCATTTGCATCCATTACAGACGCACTTCGGTAGTGGGAAAATTGACTGCATCTCATCCCATAAGCCCTTCAGTTTTGTGTAATAAGAATATACTGACATCTTCTCCTGCCGCAAAAGTGTAACCGCTCGCCTGATCTCATAGGCCCTTGGATCACTCCCTTTACCGAATCTTTCTTCCAAATCAACCCAGATTTCTCTGGCAGTGTTAGCGTATCTCACGCTTCCTCTAACATCTTTACCCATAACACTCTTTAGCCATCCTTTCACCATAGCATTGCACCGCATCCAGTGCTGCAAGTTTGGTGAATCCACTCCTGGCTTCGGAATCGTGCCGTCTGCGAAACCGATCTTGTTTTTGGCGAACAATGCATTGCTCATATCGTTCACCCACTCCCCATAATTCCCATCATGAAGGAGATCACTAACATAGATCTGCCCCGGGTTATCGGAGGCATGTAAATAGAACGGAGACATAACGTCTATCTCAGTCGACTGGCTTCCGGCGGAAGTAATTTCTTCCAAATCTTCCTTCTCATCGGTGCTCTTCGACATGATTTTAGTAGGGTGGGTACCAGGATTTAAGCTCTGATACCATGAAGAATTTGATAATCGGAAAAGAAATTGGTTGGAATAGAACCCAATTGATTTATTCACAGAAAAGATAGATTACATATATATACATCCTGCGGTAAAATTATGGTTCCTGCGGTAAGGCTATATTTAGCAAGTTAATAAATGTACACGATATGAATCAATTTTACACGGTAACATGATTTTCGGTAAATAATAACATAATTTATGGCTTCAATCTTGGAACCCGCTGGAAACAAACTGTTGATTTTGAATCCTACAGTAAATACACTGTTGACTGATTTCATCACTTCCAAATCGTATGAAAATTAACCATCAGAAAATGGTTACCACATTAATGCCAAAAAAAGAAAATGGTTACCACATACTTAATCATGGTTTTTGTTTTCGGTGAGAATGAAGTCAACATAATTTGGCAAAAATGGCGGCTTGTATTGAAAATGATATTTTGTACTCCTCTTCATTCAATATTGCAAAGGTAGTCTATTCTCAATTCACTTTGCAATGAAATATCTTATAGGAGTAGTATATATAGCTTAACCCACATAGAATCAATCAATCACATGTAAAGTGGTTGATATTTAATAATGGGTCCCAATGGAGGCCTTTCACAATCAATTCTAATGTAAGGTCATAGTGGCATATGTTAAAACATTGCAATATAGGAAAAGAAGAGTTGGGAGTTTGGAAGGAGGAGACCATGGCGGCAAGAAGGTACTGCTACAAGGATGTGCTGCCATTCACAGCCCTGGTTGCAGCAGAAACTTTGAACGTTGGTGTCAACGTTCTTTTCAAAGCAGCAACTTCCAAAGGGATGAGCTACTATATTTTTATCACCTATTCTTATGCTATTGCCTCCCTTTTTATTCTCCCTTTACTCTTCATCTTTAACCGGTATGTTTCCACTCTTTCTAACTTGTATTTATCATCTCTAGTTTCTATCTAAATTCTAAACTTTGTATTTGTGTCTTCATCTGTTTAATTTTGATGAATACAGCAGAGCAGTGCTTCCCCCATTGAAGTTCCATTTTATCTCTAGAATTTGCCTTCTTGGTGTTATTGGGTATTGAAATTTCTCTTACACATGATAGCTATAATTAATGTTTTCTTACATATTTACTTTTGGTTATTGAAAAAAGATCTTAGAAGCAGAAGTTTTATATATCAAATAACTAGGATTGTTGTATGTTTCATTGACACAGGCTTTCAGCTCAAATTTGTTCATATAAAGGCATAGAATATAGCTCCCCAACTCTTGCTTCCGCGGCCGGAAACCTCTCACCAGCTTTTACCTTCATACTTGCTGTCCTTTTCAGGTTTCTTCTTTTATTCTCTTCCATACGTGCACAAATGAAAGATGCTCCTTTAGGTTTGGTTTTGCCTTTGTTTATTCATATAAGACACATGCATGATGATGAAATCCTCCACCATGTGAAGAAAATGGAGGTTCATAAAGAATATTATCAGAATATAGTATGGATAAAAAAAAGACAAAGGAAATGATCAAGTGGGAAAATATAAAACTAAGTGGTGTTCATATCAAACAGGAACTAATAATATCTTTTTCAATAGTTGTCATTACTTAATTGACTAAAATTATTATAAATTTAATTCTAAGAAAACTTTTGTTCTGTTTTTTCTTTACCATAACAACAATTATCAAGGATGGAAAAAATAGCATTGAGAAGCTCAACCACCCAAGCTAAAATCTTGGGCACTATAGTATCAATTTCAGGTGCATTTGTAGTTGTTCTTTACAAGGGCCCTAAAGTTTTTGAATCTTCACCTTGGACAACATCATCTACTTTACTTCAATGGAATCTCAACTCATCAGAACCAAATTGGGTTATTGGTGGAATTATACTTGCTGCTGCCTATCTTCTTTATTCACTCTGGTACATTATTCAGGTAATGAAGAATTTTTCCCTTAACAAAACCAAGTGAAGTAGAAAACTATATATACATGTTCTGGACTCTGGACTTGAAATTATCTTTCATTTTACAGACCCAAGTCATGGAGATATACCCACAAGAGCTGATTGTAGCTTTCATTTATAACTTGTTTGCCACGGTTATAGCTGTACCAGTATCCTTAATGGCAGAATCAAATTTGAGTTCTTGGAGACTAACACCTAGTGTTGCAGTTGTTGCAGTCCTTTACTCAGTAAGAATTCACTAATCAAAGAAAATTTGTAAAGCAAGCAACTGGCAAATGACAATATCTAATTATAAGTTTCCCTATCTGTCTAGGGAGTATTTAACTCCTACAGCTGCTCAGTTCACATATGGGGGATTCACCTGAAAGGGCCTGTCTATGTTGTAAGTTTCAAGCCACTGTCAATTGCCATAGCTGCTTTTATGAGTGCCATATTTCTTGGTGATGCTCTGTATCTTGGAAGGTATACCAAAACTCTCTCTTTTTATATCAACTCATTATGACCATTTTGCAGACTTGCAGCAAATCTTAACTTAGTCTCTCGTTCTTTTCGAAAATCAGACTGTATTAAGCTTGATTCAATCTTAATTTTGCAGTGTCATTGGAGCAGTAACCATGGGGTTTTATGCTGTGATATGGGGAAAAGCAAAAGAAGAAAAAATTGACCATAATTGCTCCGGTTTAAGTAGTAATAAGTCCCCTTTGTTGCAAAGCAATATAGTGGAAGAAACATAGGACTAAGACTAGCTATTATTTCCTTAATCATCAACTAATTTATTCAATGCTATTGCAACACAGAAACCAAAAGGCCTAAAGGGGTTTGTGAAATAAGATTATAATGGTGACCCTTCTATCAGAAAATGAAGCTTTTAAGGATTTAATTACATTTTTGAGATTAAAGCACTAGCAACCTGTGTCAAACAAATATGAAGTGGCATGAGTCATGTTAATTTTGTTAATTAAAAGTTTGTCTTTCGATTTAAGTATGCCCACCAGATTATATTCAACAGGACAGAACATAACTTACATACTACTAATTAAACATTTCAGTTGTATCCTAATCAGAGTCTATTAGGACTTTCAAGCTTTGCAATTCATAGACAAATTAACCATCAGAAAGTTGGTTCTGATCTTTTCTTTTTTATTAGTGAAAAAAGTTGGTTCTGTTCTATATCAGCCATTATCAGAAGAATCTGATTTTTCCCCTTTCCCCATTAAATTTAGTACCTATATAAGTGGCGTTAGTCAACTCTTTGGTCAGTTTGGTAAGATTTTTCACTAATGAAATAAGGCATAGTAACTTGATTAGAGAAAAAAAAACTTCCAGATGATCAACTCCTTTCTACTTAATCTATATGTGCCATAATCTATGAACTAGTCAATATATAATACTCAAAGGGGAGAGCTCACGATGAACTCCAAATTTGGGTGAAAAGAAGGATTATACATTAAACTAGAGACAAACTTAAGAAACTGATAAGATGAAAAAATATTGTACAGAAAACCAAAGTGTGCAAAACGTGCAAAGTTTTGTCCAATGATTGGAAACAAGGAATCAATTCATGAAAAAGTAGGTTAAGGTTAGACAAAGGTACCTATTATTGAAGAGTAAGTGAGTAACCATTAATAAAGACAAGGATATGGTGTTACTTAAAATGTCAACGCTCTATAGCCTTCAGGAGGAAAGCAGGAGACTGCTGGAAAAAGAAAAACTTCTCTCCATAGAAACATGGCAAGAAGTTACTGCTACAATGATGTGCTGCCATTTATATCCATGGTTGCAATGCAATGCTTCAACGTAGGCTTAAACATTGTATTCAAAGCTGCAACTTTAAAGGGGATGAGCTACTATATCTTCATCACTTATACTTATGCTATTGGCACAGTTCTTCTCCTTCCTTTATCCTTCATGTTTCCCAGGTCTTCTGTTTTTCTTTCTTATGATCATTTAATTTACATATTCGCGCTCTTCGACTTGATTGAATTAAAGTTTTTCACTTAGGTGATACTTGTCATGTGTTTACTTGATGTATGCAGAACAACAGTGCTTCCACCTTTGAAGTTTCACATCTTCTCTAGATTTATCCTTCTTGGACTTATTGGGTACTGAATCTGAATTACTCTGCAGTCTATAGTAAGCTTTTAATATTTGTTGATCTATTCAGTTCCTAGTTTAAAACCCAGATTTTGTTTTCTTTTGGGGGCAGGCTTGTAATGCTGATATGTGCATATAAGGGTATAGAAAATAGCTCTCCAACTCTTGCTTCTGCCATGAGCAATCTCTCCCCGGCTTTTACCTTCATACTTGCTGTTATTTTCAGGTATATATCTTCTTTCTTCTCCTAGTAGATTTCAACTGAATATAGCCTTGTAGAAAGATGTACACATCACCAATTCATAGTAGTTGAATACCAATAAGTCCAATAAAGGAAACTAAATAGAGATCCAATAAAGGAAATGAGAGGTGGAGAAACAGAAAAGTTGAAGTCAATGTTATGCAGAAATCTATATTATATGAAGGTTTAGAATATAAGAGTAACTTTATGCAAGCAAGACATTTGATCTGGTTAGAAATATTAAGTGATTTTACTTATGTTCTGTCTCAGATTTCATGAAACTGGGAAGCTAATATCCTGAGTTCTGGTTTATTTTTTCCCCCTCACTTTCTTTGAATTTTTTAATGAACAAGATTGGAGAGAGTAGCCTTTAGAAGCTCAACCAGTCAAGCTAAAATTTTGGGGACCATAGCCTCAATTTCTGGTGCTTTATTAGTTGTTCTATACAAGGGCCCCAAAGTATTTTCTTCTCCAACTTTGACCTCATCATCAACTATTTTACATCAATTGCCCCTGGAATCATCATCAGAATCCAATTGGGTCTTTGGTGGGATCTTACTTGCTGCTGCCTATTTTCTTTTTGCATACTGGTACATTCTTCAGGTATAAAATATAGTATATATATATTTCCAGGTTACCAACTTTCAAGAAAATCACACAGAAGTGAACTTTTAATTAGGTTCAACTTTCCAGGCCCAAGTTCTGCAGATGTATCCAGCTGAGCTGAATGTAACCTTCTTTTACAACTTATGCGCGGCCATTATCTCGATTCCAGTTTCCTTCATTGCAGAACCAAATTTGAGTTCTTGGAGGCTAAGTCCTAGTGTAGCAGTTATTGCAGTGATATACTCAGTAAGGAGTTAATAATGTAAACTTAAGCATGCAATTTTGGTAGTATCTTAAACTGAGTATCTCTATTTATGTAGGGTGTTTTCCAATGCTTTGGAATTATTGCCATAGTATGGTGCCTTCACATGAAAGGGCCTGTCTATGTTGCCATTTTCAGTCCACTCTCAATAGCAATTGCTGCTTTCATGAGTGCCATTTTCCTTGGTGATTCTCTCTATCTTGGAAGGTACTAAAACAACCCTTTTGTTTATTTTTCCTGCAACCGATATCGAGCTGAATCATTTTGTAAGATACATTTACAATTACAAATGATAGGCCTAACTCAATCTTAATCTTGCAGTATTGTTGGAGCAATTATAATATCTATGGGGTTTTATGCTGTGATATGGGGAAAGGCAAAAGAAGAAAGGATTGAGGATGACTCTGCCATAACCAGCTTGGAACCCTCTTCCAGTGGTAAGGTTCCTTTGTTGCAGAAGGCATGAGGTGGAAGATATGTATAGCACAAACAAAAAATTTGATGGAAAAAATACTATTCTATGTAGTCTTCAATAATTCCATCTGTCAATTTGTTCAATGCTTGCAATAATGGAAACCAAATGACTTAAAATGTCCCTCAGAGCTTGGACAAGATCAGAACATCAGACATAATGCAACAAATTATGTAACTTTTTTTTTGTTCTTTCCTTCTGAATGAAAACAAGTAACAAATGGCGAGACGATGATTACCATAATTTCAATTACCAGATAATATTCAAATCTCTTGGTCAATCAAATTGCTTGCTCTGCCTTAATTTGTGAACTGTCTAGTTTGCCAGCAACCTATGCCTCTCCAGCTGATCAATATAAGATATATACTCACATGGGAGAGCTGTGATGAACTCCAAATTTGCAAGAAAAGAAAGAATACAGTATAAAACTAGAGCATTAGAAAAACAAATTTAAGAAACTGATAAAAGAGGAAAAGTTATAAAGATAAACTTAGTGTGAAATGATTGGACAGGGTTCAATTCATAAAGAAAGCAGTGCTTCCCCATTGAAGTTCAGAGCTATGATTGTTTACTTATATAACTACTTTTTGGTGATTCAAAAAAAAGATTAGAAGAAGATAGTTATATATCAGATAGCTAACTTTGTTTTATGTTTTTCAGACAGGCTTTTAGCTCAAAATTGTTCATATAAAGGTATAAAATATACCAGGTTTTGACTTGCTGTCCTTTTCAGGTTTCCTCCTTGCTTCTCTTTAATTTTTTATTTTCCATAGGACATAGGTGCACAGTTATAGAAAGATGCTCCCTTTTGGTTTGTTTTTGCCTTTGTTTATTCATATAAGACACATGATGATGAAATCCTCCACCATGTGAAGAAGAAGGAAATGATCAAGTGGGAAAATAAAAAAACTAAGTGCATGTTCATATCAAACAGAAAGACTAGCTATTAGTTCCTTTTTTATCAAATAATTTATTCAATGTTATTGCAGTACAGAATTCAAAAGGCTTTTTGCTGCATATATCTATTTGCCATAATCTGTGAAGTGGTCTAGTTTGTCAGCAACCTAAGCCTCTCCCACTGATCAATATAGGAATATACTCACAGGGCAAAGTTCATGACCAGATCTGGATTAAAATTAAACATTATTTTAAAACAAGAGCATTAAAAAACAAATTAAGAGGGAATAAAGAAAACCCAAAGTCTGCAAAATCTGAATATAAAAAGTTGATTCCCAGATTGAATAGGATTCATTTCATTGTAAAAATAAGATGAGGTTAAACTAACCTACCATTAATGATAAGTCTTTTATTAGTAAAGACAAAAATATGATGTTACCTTAAATTGTCAATGCTACAAAGAAGATTAAAAAAAGACTCCTATATATAGCCTTAATTAAGGAGGAAGGCATGACTGCTGGAAAAATCTTGGTGGGAAGAGATCAGATCATGGCAAGAAGGTATTGCTACAAGGATGTGCTGCCTTTCACAGCTATGGCCACAATAATATGCGCCAACATAGGCCTAAACGTTCTATTCAAAGCAGCAACTTTAAAGGGGATGAGCTACTACATCTTCATCACCTATTCTCATGCTATTGGCACCCTTCTTCTCCTCCCTATATCCTTCATGTTTCCCAGGTCTCTTGTTTTTCTTTTCTTAATGATCATCCAATTTACGTATCCGAGTTGATTAAATCTAAGTTTTGCTTCTGATGTATGCAGAACAGCAGTGTTGTCCCCTTTGAAGCTGCATATCTTCTTTAGACTTTTCCTTCTTGGACTTCTTGGGTATTGAACTTGAACTACTCTACAATCTATAGTAAGCTGTAAATGTTTGTTTATCTATTCAGTTTCTAGATTGAAACCCAGATTGTATTTTCCTTTTTGGGGCAGGTTTTTAGCTCAAATATGTGCATATAAGGGTATAGAATATAGCTCACCAACTCTTGCTTCTGCCATAAGCAATCTCTCACCGGCTTTTACCTTCATACTTGCTGTTATTTTCAGGTATCTTCTTTCTTCTCCTAGTAGTTCTTCATTTTATATGGTAGTCCTTCAATTTTGCTTTTTAAATTAATGATCAAGTTAACTACTTATTTTCTATCTCAGATATCAGATATTTGTTTTTGTTTTTGTTAACTTGTTTGATGAACAAGATTGGAGAGAGTAGCCTTAAGAAGTTCAACCAGTCAAGCTAAAATCTTGGGAACCATAGCCTCCATTTTGGGTGCATTATTAATTGTTTTGTACAAGGGTCCTAAAGTATTTTCCTCTCCACATTGGACATCATCATCTGTTTCACATAAACGGTCCATGGAATCATCAGAATCCAATTGGGTCATTGGTGGGACCTTACTTGCTGCTGCCTATCTTCTTTTTGCATTCTGGACCATTATTCAGGTAAAACATAGTATTAGTATATAATGGACCATTTTCTATGCATATTCATCACTTTAGGAAAATCACACAGAAGTGAACTTTCCTTTCCAGGCACAAGTCATGCAAATGTACCCAACTGAGCTGATTGTAACCTTCTTTTACAACTTATTCGCGGCCGTTATCTCAATTCCAGTTTCCTTAATAGCAGAATCAAATTTGAGTTCTTGGAGGCTAAGGCCTAGTGTAGCAGTTATTGCAGTGCTATACTCAGTAAGGATTTGATGTTATTGTATCAACTAGAATCAAAGATCATACAATTGGTGATTGTTAGTATCTAAAAGTGAGTTTCTGTATTTTTTTGTCTAGGGTGTTTTCTCATGCTTTGGAACTATTGTTAACGCATGGTGCCTTCACATGAAAGGGCCTATCTATGTTGCAAATTTCAGTCCACTCTCAATAGCAATTGCTGCATTCATGAGTGCCATTTTCCTTGGTGATTCTCTCTATCTTGGAAGGTACTAAAACAACCCTTTTATATATATTTTCCTTGCTACCGGCTAGTATTGAGCAGATTCATTTAAAAGGTACAAATTCATTACCAAAAACGATAGGGGCTAATTAAGCTAACTCATGAATCTTAATTTTGCAGTATTGTTGGAGCAATTATAATATCTATGGGGTTTTATGCTGTGATATGGGGAACGGCAAAAGAAGAACAAATGATTGAGGATGACTCTGGCATAAGTAAGGAAGAAAAATCAGAAATTGGAATGGTTCAGCAAGAACAAGGAGCTCTGTCTCAGGAAGCTTTATTTGACAGCGCCGTAGAATCAACCATTAAAGAGTTGCTCTCCCTCAACCTTGCAAACATTGGAGTAAGATCAAAACCATTAATTAAGAAATATACTCATATATATTATTTTCATGCTAACCTTGTTGAAATTTTTCTTCACTCAGAGTGCAATGTTCAAGATTCAAGCAAGAATACTTGATATTGACACATTGGACGGTTGGTATTATCCATCATGTCCCATCTGCACAACTTCAATGACACCTGAACTTGATGCTTTTTATTGTAAAGAGCATCAACGCCAACCTCCACACTTAATGTAAGAAATTTGGAAATGAGAAATGCTTTCTAACAAGACACCAAGCACTGCACAGTCAAAAAAGAAAGAAAGATGTGATTCTAATTTATGTCAATCTCTGCATGCAGGATGAAACTCTCACTGTACATTGGAGACAACACTGCCAAGACAAAGGCCATTATATTTGGAACATTGGCGGAAAAGATGACGAATATCAGTGTTGTAGGAATGCCAATTCTTGGAGACATATCTAGTGTAAGAATCCCAAACATTGTTGAAACAATCTTGAACAAAGAGTATAATTTTGTGGTTGGATTGTCAGATCAAGCTTTCAGACAAGAGCTTCTCAACTACAAGATATTTGCCTACAAAGCCATTAATGAAACACAACCCAACACCAGCTCTGATTAAGGCAAACAAGTTATGTTATGTGTGATAAATCAATGCCAGCAGCTTCTATCCTCTTTCGGCGCTCTTGATCTTGTTATATGATCTTCTCGACCAATTTCTTGTGCTCTTCCAATGTTTTGACCTGAATAGCCAAAAACAGAAGAGCAACATTGTTTTTCAGAACAGAAAATCACTGAATCATCAATCAACTAGCAATAAACGATAAAGATGCCGGACAATTTTTAACAATTTATGCTTAATACCTTATCTTACCGCATTCATTCAATTTGTACATAGTCCAGTGGCTTGTGTTTATATTAAACCCTTTCCATCTACATATCAAAGAACATAAATTAACAATTACCAGTCTGTCTATCCACATAATGAACATCAAAAATAGAAAGAAGAAAATATAACGAGGTTGATACAGACAGGAAAATAAGAAGCAAATTTTTTATAAGAAAATATCAATGTGGAATGTGATGACATGAAATATAAATTGTTCATCAACAAACACTACTCTGATTATTTCTGCCACTCTTTAACAACATCTGTCCAACCAACTTCAATCTCTTCATTTTTACAGCCGAAAACTTCATGAATAATAGTTGCCAAATCAGCCAAGGATGCTGACATACAGAAGGAATGTGGCATTCGGAGATATGTTTGCATATCAGCTTTGATCAGCAAGATGGCAAAAGACTAAAATTCGTGATAGTGTTAGAATTGGTTGAACCAGCAGCATTTGGCCTTATTTTGGTTTATATCAGATTGTCTTTTGTTGAAATCAGTTAATGTTAGTTGTGTTTTGGTTCATCAGCTCTTGTTTTGATTTTTGGTGGCTTGAAATTCATAAGTTCAAGCTGTTTATGGGAGCCAAGCCTTAGAAGCTAAGCTCATGTTTTATTCTGTTGGTGGCTGATAAGAGCTGTATTTGCTTTGATGTGACTGTTACTTTTTAGCATGATTAGATTTTTAATCATAGCTTAAGTTTGGAGTCAAAACTCTTAAGTTCAAATTTTGAATGTAAAAATCTGGTGTATATATATATTTTTAATGAAGTTCAGTATGTATTAAGCCTTCCACAATCTCTGATATTTTTTCTCTCCCTTTTCTGCTATTTTTTCACTGTTCCAGTTGCTATCAAACTAGAAAACTTAGCCTTGTTTTATAAAAATTCCAACAAATGGTATCAAGAGCTTCCTTTGATCTTTAAGGGGCTTGAAAACTTGAGAGAAAAAATAGAGTGATTGTGAGGCAAAACCTTATCCAAACACAAAACCTTACCTGCTAAAACCAGAATATGGCTTCAAGTAGTATCATCCCTGCACCATCTACTTTTACAGGTGAAAACTACCATATTTGGTCCGTAAAAATGCAAACCCATCTTCAGGCACATGATTTGTGGGAAGTAGTGGAATCTGAAAGAGATCCTCCACCACTAAGAGCCAATCCCACTTTGGCGCAGATTAAGCAACATTCTGATGAAGTTGCAAAGCGGTTTAAGGCGATGGTGATCATTCAGAATGGTGTCTCAGATGTGATTTTTACAAGGATCATGGCCTGCAAAACTCCCAAAGAAGCTTGGGATCTCATCAAGGAGGAGTTCCAAGGGTCTGAGAGAACAAGAAAGCAACAACTTCTTAACCTTAGGAGGGAGTTTGAGAACTTGAAAATGAGAGAGGATGAGACTGTGAAGCAGTATGCAGATCGGGTCACTGAGATTGTGAACAAGATGAGGTTTCTTGGGGACAATGAGTACACCGAAAGAAGAGTTGTTCAGAAGGTGGTCAATACTTTGCCTGAGAAGTATGAGGTCACAATTTCATCCATTGAAAACTCCAGAGACATATCTGAAGTTACTTTGTCAGAAATCATCAATGCTCTTTATGCTCTTGAGCAAAGAAGAGCCAATAGACATGAACAAGCTGTTGAAGGTGCTCTTGTGGCTAAGACAAGAGGAAAAGCTTTTCATGGTGGTAAAGGCAGGAAGAGTCAAGGTGAAAATAAGGATAAGGAGAAAAAAGTTGGTGAAGACAGCAAGGAAGGAGGCAAGAAGAAGTTTCATCCATGTCCTCATTGTAAAAAGACATGTCACGCCCCGACCCGGAAGTCGAGCACGGACAACCGCCATGTTACCTCGAAACACGTGTCGGCCGGTCACGCGCACCGAGGTTCCACGAAGCGTCAATACCAGATAAAATAATACCAAAAACATGAACTGAGTAATAAATCTGAAATACTGACGTTTGCAAATCATAATAAAAGCGGAAACATTAAAAATAAATACGGTAGTAAAAATGCTGTAACATTTAAAAACCGTAACCACAAATCAATGGAGAAAACCAGAAATCGAAGTAAAACAAAAACGAGGAACAAGAGATATCAAAAACCAAAAACAACTGCCAGTGAGACCCATCATGTAGTGAGAAGTACCTCTAACTGGAGGGATCACAGCCTATGCCACCGACTCGATGGTCAAGGGGAAACGCTGATCCTGGCTACCCTGAAAAGTCAACAAGAATTTGAGGGGTGAGTACACGAATGTACTCAGTGAGTGAGCCACCCTCAAAAGGAGACCCGAGAGGGTGGGGTGCACTCATAACCAAAACAATTATAAAAACAATGTCATCAATCAAAACTAGTATACAAAATCATTTATCATTTATAAAACCTGGGCTGCCAACAAAACCTATCCAGAGTGACTTTGGCCCGAGTCAACCTCCGGAACCATCAGGGGCATTTTTGTCATCATCAAATAATATCAGTAAAAATATAATTATCTTATTTTCCCAAGAAAGCCCGTTCCCCTAACGTTGGCCTGGGTCCGGTACTGCGTGGTGGCCGCAGCACACCCAGTTTAGCTCCCCCATGCACACGCCGAACCGGTACATATATATGGCGTGTCGGGCCTGGAGCGACGAACCATGTGGATCCAAATCAAACCATGGTCCGCCAAATGAGTCCAACTACTAGCTAGTATACCACCAAATCAAGTCATACGTACTCCCTGGACTGCGTCCAGTCCACGAGTCCCCGTATGCTTTCTAACCGTGTCGTAATCAAAACCAAGAGTCATTCATGCACCCAAAACAATTTATTTAAACCATTTATAAAACATATTAATAAAACAGTAATAAAACAGTTCCTCAACGGAGAACCCATTGAGGACAGCCACTCACAGTTCAGGGGACTCGTACACCCCCAAAGTCAGTCCACTGTGAGTCTAGCCGATGTCTCGATCAGCGCCTCAGCCGTCTGATTGAGAAGCACGTGCAACACAAGAAAATCATTAAAACCAGTATCGTAATCAAGTTTATAAACCACAGTAAAACAAAGACATTCAACCAGAACCAGGGTAGTAAACCAAAGTACCAAAACAGTTAGATAAAATAGAATAAAATCACAAGAAACACATAACCCAACCCCATGATCTCACTTAAACGACCTAAGCATGTTTATATAAGCATTTCAAGGTTGTAAGATGAGTTTCGAATTCATAATACGCAATCTAGAGTTCAATTAATCATTTCCGACATTTAAGGGCAAAACTGAAATTTAGTCAACCAGGGGTAAAATGGTAATTTTAGCTGATCAAGGGTAAAACAGAAATTTTGACATCTTAAAGCTGATAAGGTAATCCTATAACCTTACATACTCAATTAGAGTGTTTAGATAAGCCGAATCCTTTTCTGGGGGCAAAGTTGTAATTATCCTCGCTCGAGGGTAAAACGGTCATTTGCACTATTATTGGTTTCATAACGTACATATGAATTCATTAATGTGAGCAACATAGTCAAATTCTCACAATTCCACCCTTAAGGGTAATTTCGTAAATTTGATGACTACGGGGCATAATGGTAATATCGACAGATCGAGGGTAACATAGTAATTTTACCCAAACGAGTCACTACGGTATCTTTCCAATCCTAAATACGCGATCTACAAGTTTAATTACATGTATCGCGCTCTTAGGGGCAAAATAGCAAATTTGCCTATCAAGGGTATTTCGGTAAATTTTCACTCTCTTAAAGTACGGTGACATTCCTTATATGTTATAGTTGTGACCCTAATCGGTCGGATTCGAAATTGCACCTCAACGGAATAGAATAGTGCACTTTGGCTACTTAGGGGCAATAAGGTAATTTGGCATTGTTAAGGGTAAAACCGTAATTTTGTCCTTTAGGGACCCTATTATCAATTAGCATACTTGTGTTCGGATTCTACACGCTTAAACTCGAAGTTTGAGGTTCTAAGGGTAAAGTTGTAAATTTACCCGTTCGGGATAAAATGGTAATTTACCCACTCTGAGGGTAAAACGGTAACTTTATATTCTTACGAACACTGAGAATTCATACTATAATTATTTGAACTTATTAATGAAATCAGTGTTGTCGAAGTTGTCAACTTGTTCATATAGGGGTAAATTCGTAAATTAACATCCTTATGGCGATTTATTAATTTTACCCGTCCAAGGGTAAAATTGTAACTTCACTTACCATTTTACTAAACCCCAAATTTAAATTCCTATTTTCCTTTTAATTTTTCTCTTATTCTCTTTTCTTTTATTTAAAAAAAAAACCTTGGGCTTGGGTCTAGGTCCTCCTTTCT
>AWUE01020940.1:0-14193 GCA_001974825.2 Corchorus olitorius | reverse complement strand
AACGTTTTTTTTACTAATCTTAGATATGTAAAAAATATACTCCTCATTAAATTGATAAAATGCTACTAAATTTATTAAAGATGTTAGGTTACTAAATTACCTTATACTATAAAATTTTTATAACCTTTATAACTTTTTTAACAATCTTAAAGAAGAACATTGGCAAATGCCATTATTGATAAAAGGCTACTAAAATTACTAACAGTATAAGGTTAATTACTGAATTTATTGATAACATTCAAAAACCTTTGATAACTTAAAATAACTTTTTAATTAACATTTTATGAGGAAATTGATAATCTTATTCTTATTATATTTTTTTTTTGCATCAGAGATCGATAACATTCTTAATTAATTAATGTTTAACTTTTGTTCTTAATAGCCCTGTAGTTTTTTTAGTAAATTCAAAGAAGAAAATTGATAACCTTCCTTCATTATTGAAGATAACCATAATTGTATAATAATTTAAGTTTTTTTTCGTTCAATGAGATTAATTATTTCAAATCTCTGTAAACTAAATGACCAGATTTTTATGATTAATTAATCAAAATTTATGAAAATGAAAAGTACGCATGTGTGGAATATATGATTTATCAATTATTAACATACGTGCAACGCACGTGCTTTAACTAGTATGTATATATATATATATGTGTGTAATTTACCCTAAAAAATATACCAGGACACATATCAACTCTTCAATCCCGCTTGTGAAATCTGCTAAATTTCAGTGACAGTGAATGGTATAATTTTCCTATATTATTTTATCCTCAATGATTAAAGGGCATCAATGAAATTGAAAGTAGACATGAACACTTGTTATTTCCAAACAACTTCAACATTTACGGTAGTATAACATTATACAAAGAACTCAATTTAATTAATTTGTGCAACAATGACCATCATCGAAAACTTTTAAGACATGATTGATCTATAATCTATTGCATCACAAGATAAGAGATTCACAAATAAGGTGACAGTGCTTGCATCTGCAGAAAAGCCCTTAGCAACCATTTCCTTTATAAGATCTATTGCCTTTGTGGAAGAGCCGTTAAGGAAAATCCCCCGGATCATCACATTATAAGAACAACTATCAGGCAAACAATTATCTTTTTCCATCATCCTAAACAACTCGTATGCTTCATCAACCAATCCCTCAATACACAAGCCATCGGTCATAATAGTATATGTGCGAACAGTAGGTTTTAAACCTTTGACAGAGAGCCCATGAAATAACTCCATTGCAACTTTGGCATGCCCAGCTTTGCATATGCCATCAATCATGATATTATAATGGACAATATCAGGTTCTAACCCACTATTTCGCATTGCTTGAAACAATTCCAATGCCTCTTTGATCTTACCATGCTTGCATAAGCGATCAAGCCAAATTACATAAGTCACCTGATTCGGCACACGTCCAGAAGCACACATCTCCTTTAAAAGGTCTTGTGCAGCAGAGAGTCTATCTAGTTGACACAATGCTTTTATAAGAGTGTTGTATGTGACAGTATCGGGGATTGGTCCTTTCTGTGACATTTCATCAAACAATTTCATTGCTTTATCTAATCTGTTAGTTTTGCAGTAACCATTGATCATGATGTTATAACTGGTAACATGGGTTGCAAAACCCTTCCTAATCATCAGCTCAAATACTCTTCTAGCTTCATTCATGTCGTTTCACAGACAATGACCCTTAATCAATGAATTATATGTGACAAGGTCAGGTTCAACACCTTGTTTGATCATTTGGTCAACAATATCTTCAGCTTCAGAAACCATTCCCTCCTTACAAAATGCATCAACAAAGGTAGTATAAGTGACAACAGTAAGTGGAATATTGGTAGCTATCAATTGATCCAGAAACCTTATTGCCTCCTTCAACTGGCCTAAACTACACATAGCATGAATTAAACAATTAAAAGTAACAATGTTTGGTGTAATGCCCTTACCCTTCATTTCGGACATGAGTTCAAGACACTCGGTTAACATATTGTCCTTGCAAAAACGGTCAATGACAGTGTTATATGCTATGACATCAAGTTGGAAACCTTTTCCTTCCATCATCCTTAGAAACTTGACAGCCCTCTCAGTCTTGCCAAGTTTACATATCCCGTTAAGTATTGTACGATAGGTAACTAAATGAGGTTGATGCCCTTTCCTAATCAATTCATCAAACAAACTCATAGCTGCAGCCACTTTACTTTGAGTGCAAAGTCCATTGATCAAAGTGCTAAACGTTACGACATTAGGGTGAAGACCCAACTTGAGCATTTTTCCCAATATAGAAAACCCAAAATCAACTTGACCCAAACGGCAAAATCAATTGATCAAGATGCTCAAGGAGTATTCATCGTGGGAAACTCCTGATGACTCCATTTGGTTACAGAGAGAAACAACAACAGCATAATGTTTCATTCTAGTAATAGCTGCTAATAATTTAGTAAATTCCACAAGGGAAGGCCTTGCATCAAGCATCAGATCAAACAAAGCAATGGCTTCATCTACATTCTTAAAGCATTCATAATTCTCTCTATTTCCCGTTGTTCTTCTAAAAAGGTTCTCACTTGAGGTTTTGGAATGGGTAGCAATGGAATTAAAAAAACATGAAAAAGAAAGGGGGAAATGGGAAACAGTGCTTTTATCATGAACAACGCAACTTCGAATGAAACTGAAAAAGAAGAAATTAGAAGGGTGAAGCTTACCCATATTATCTTAGAAGAAGAAGCAGCAGAATCTAAACTCTCAAGTGGGAGTAACCAGGAGTCATCTTTCCTCTGAAATTCTCATTTTGTATTTTTGTTAGTTTTCAGAAATTAGCGGATCACAGTCAAATGTGGCCTAGTTTAGTTAGTCGCAAAAAAAGCCAGACACTCAAACATTGTCTATGAAATCCGTTTTATAGAAAAAGTCCGTTGGACTATAATTTGGTGATCAGAGGTCTGCCCTTTTGCAGCCCAAAGTTATCCTTTCGTTAGAAAATAGAAATAGAAAGCCTCTAACTCATAAAATAAGTTCGAGGCCCAAATTTGTTTACCGGTACTGCCCAATTTTAAACCTGAATAGTGAATAGGCAAAAAGAATCTTCTCAAAATTACTTCTCGAAAAGATGTAACAAATTATCGCAAAAAAAAATGTAACAAATTAATGTCAGTAAAGTATATATTTATTTTATTTTTTTTAGGTTGCGTTTCGTTAATGAAAATTATGGTAAGGTAAATAGGGAAATTGGTTCGTGGAAAATATGGTAAGTTAGATAGGAAAAATAATTTTCTCATGTTTGATTGGAGAAATCTAATTTTAGATGGGAATGTCATTCCCATCACTTTACCACTCAAGGGGGAAAGTGGTGGAATGACATTTCCATCTAAAAGGGTGGGAAAGTTCTCTTTACCAGGAAAATGTTACTCTTTTTCCTTATCTTTCTCTTATATTCCCAAAATTTAATAACTTTCCCACGTTAACCAAATATGATAATCTTATTCCCACAAAAATTAAAAAAAATTATATTTTCTCACTAAAATAACATTTCTAGGAAAGTAGTGTGAATAATATTACCACATGATACCTAAGATATCACGAATCAAACATAACCTTAGATATATGTATTTCATTTTTAATGATTAATAAAGGGCATCAATTTTTTTTTAATAAATACTAAAAACCCTAAGCCGTCTCTCCTCTCTCTCCCCTTCTCCCTCTCCTAGTTTTTTAGTTCTCGTTAGTGTTTCGACTCCTCCTCCTCCTCCTTGGTTGTCACGCCAAGGGGGAGGAGGAGGATTTCGTTTTTGTTAATTTCTTTATTTTCCAATAAAGGTTTCAGATCTACAGATCTGTCCAGTTTTTATTTGAGTTTGTTTTTGAGTCAGTTTGAGTCAGTCAGTTTTTTCGAGTCAGAGTCAGTTTTTTCGAGTCAGTTTCGAGTCTAGTCTCAGTTCGTTTCGAATCTGAGTTATCCAGTCTGAATTTTATGATAGTTTTAAGCATGATCATCCTTTTATTTATTCAGATTTGTGGTAAAATCGTTGTAATCCTTTTCTTTTGGGTGCCAAGGAAGAGATCTGTCAATCGAATCAATCACTTGATCATCGTTGATCAAAGCTTTTTGTTTGGAAAAACAAGCGACAACGAGGTGGTGATGGGCGTGATAGCGAGACATCAACATGATTCAGGACAGACGTTTTGGATTTCCAAGGAAGATCCAGTTTTTCAGGTGCAAAAAGTAATCGTTTATATGGTTTTATTGAGATTTGATGTAATGAAGGATGATATTCCTAAAATTATTGTAAAATCAGTTACATGAATGAAAAAGTTATCTATTTTTCAAAATAAAGGGCATCAATTAAATTGAAATTAGACACAAACACTCCAAAAACTTCAACACTTATGCATGGTAGTAGCATGATAGATTAGGAACAACTCAATTTTATTTGAGCAACAATGACCGTCATGGAAATTGATCTATCATGATTAATCTATAATCTATAGCATCACAAGACAAGAGATTCACAAATAAGGTGACAGTGCTTGTATCTGCAGAAAAGCCCTTAGCAACCATATTTCCCTTATAAATTCTATTGTCTTTGAGGAAGAGCCGTTTTGGAAAAACCCCCCATCATAACATTTATTTTTTTCCATCACCCTAAACAACTCGTATGCTTCATCAACCAATCCCTCACTACACAATCCATTGATCATAGCCTCACTACACAATCCATTGATAATAGTAGTATATGTGTGAACATTAGGTTTCAAGCCTTTGACAGAGAGCCCCTGAAATAATCCCATTGCAACTTTGACATGCCCAACTTTGCATATGCCATCAATTATGATAGTGTAAAGGACAATATCAGGTTCTATCCCACTATTTTGCATTGCTTTGATCTTACGTTGCTTGCAAAAGACATCAAACAGAATTTTATAGGGCACCTGATTTGGAACACGTTCAGAAGCACACATTTCTTTTAAAAGTTCTTGTGCACCAGAGGATTGGTCCTTTCCCTGACATTTCATCAAACAGTTCCATTGCTTTATCTAATCTCTTAAATTTGCAATAACCATTGATCATGATGTTGTAACTGACCACATTGGGTGCACAATCCTTCCTTACCATCAACCCAAATACTCTTCCAACTTCGCTCTTGTCGTTGCGCAAACAATGACCATCAATCAATGAATTATATGTGTGACAACGTGAGGTTCAATACCTTGTTTGATCATTTTGTCAACAATATCTTCAGCTCAGAATAGAAACCATTCCCCTTTTTACAAAAATGCATCAACAAAGGTATTATACAGTGATCAATTGTAAAAATTTTGGTAGCTATTTATTCATCCAAAAACCTTATTGCCTCCTTCAACTAACCTTTAATTACACATAGTATGAATTAAACAATTATAAGTAACAATGTCTGGTGTAATGCTCTTACCCTTTATTTCGGACACGAGTTTATAAGCCTCGGTTAACGAATTGTCCTTACAAAAAGGGTCAATGACAATGTTATATGCTACGGTATCAAGGGAAACCTTTTCCTTTCCATCATCCTAAATAACCTGAGCAACCTGACAGCCTTATCAGTCTTGCCAATTTTACATAACCCATCAAGTACTATACTATATGTAACTAAACCAGATTGATGCCCTATCCTAATCAATTTATCAAACAAACTCATAGCTACAGCCACTTTACTTTGAGTGCAAAGTCCATTTATCAAAGTGTTAAATGTTAGGACATTAGGTTGAAGACCCAACTTGGCAACTTGAGCATTTTTCCCAATAAAGAAAACCCAAAATCAACTTGACCTAAACGGGAATAGCAATCAATTCAAGATGCTCAAGGAGTATACGTTGTGGGAAACTCTAAATTGATAACTCAATTTGGTTACAAATTAAGTATAAATGTTCCATTCTAGCAATATATAGCTGCTAATATAATCTAGTAAATTCCACAAGGGAAGGCAGGCCTTGGGTCAGCATCAAGCATCTGAATAAACAAAGCAATGGCTTCATTTACATTCTTAAAGCATTCATAATTCTCTCTATTTCCCATCGTTATTACGTGAAGTTTTGGAATGGGTAGCAATGGAATTAAAAGAGCATGAAAAAAAAAAGGGCAAATGGCAAACGGTGCTTCTACCAAGAACAAGAACAACGCAACTTCGATAAGTCCTTTAGTACCTTTGAACAGACCTTTGTTTAAGACTTTGACATACCGTCAGTCCGTGACTTGGGATGATATGGAAAGTCAAATACTACAAAACAATCTAAAGAAATATTGGTCAATTGTTTTAATTAAAGAAAAAAAAAAAAGCTACTGAGAATTAAATAAATCAATACAAATACTCCAATGAAACCCAAATCTACGTTCGGTCCCCCAAATTCCAAATCCAAGTGAAAATCAGAACCCAAACCAAACGGCCCAACCCAATTACTCTAGTATCACCAAAACGGCGTCGTTTTGTGGGCAGCTCCTCCTCCTGCTTTCAACCAAATCAACCAAATTATACCTAAACGGAGCTGGTTCAGACAAGCGGCGATACTGCCTTTTACCGCTCTCCATACAAAAATGGCGTTAAGACAAGCAATACTGAAACGCGCCGGCGTGGATTCCGGTTCCGTCTTGGGTCTGAGGAGATGGGTCCATGCTTCAGCACTCCCTCCACCGTTGGATGCTTCCATCACTCCGCCCACCGCATCACAACCATTGGTTTTGCCTGAGTCTGATCGAATCCCAGACAACGACATCGGTTTCGGGTTCCAAAGTTTCCCCTTTGTAGGATCCATGGAGCTCATGGCTGTCCCCAAGAGAAAAGTAAAGATTCTTCTTTCTTTCCTATGAGATAGTAGTTTTTTTTGTTTTATATGGTTTTACAGTTGAAAAGTTACCTCAAGCAGTAAAGTTTATAGTTTTAAGGTTTTTTTGTGTATTTTGCAGACGAGTCGCCATAAGAGAGGCATAAGAAATGGACCCAGAGCTTTGAAACCTATTCCCGTGATTATTCGATGCAAGTAAGGGTTTCAAATTATCAACCTTTTTGTTCCAGTTGGTATTGCTAATTGCATTTTTATCAGTAATTAAGGGTTTATCTTTGTGTTTTTTCTTCCAATTGATGAGAAGGTATTTAGGAAATAGCTGTTCATCATTTTTCTAAAGGTTCAATCTTTTCTTAATACATTTCTCCAATGCTTTTAGGATTCTTGTTGCAATAATTCTTGTAGTGAGTTTAGGACTTGCTCTTTAAACTTGTTACTTGTTAAATGGGGATTTAAGCAGCGTAGTAAGTAGCAACTTAGGAAGGATGACATTTAGCTATCCTTAAATAGGCATGTGGAAGACTTCGATTCTATTGATAGAGCTTTGGCA
The DNA here is from genome assembly GCA_001974825.2 of Corchorus olitorius. NCBI lineage: Eukaryota > Viridiplantae > Streptophyta > Magnoliopsida > Malvales > Malvaceae > Corchorus > Corchorus olitorius. The sequence continues at coordinate 6,830 of AWUE01020940.1, read as the reverse complement.
CCCCTTATTTTGCTTTACTCTCTGCCAACCATATATATACCTGCAATGCATAATCAGAAAATGATAAAGCAAAATGGAACCCTGTTGTCTCTTGAAAGCTCTGAACAATGAGATGGAACTGGAATATAGAATGGTCCAATGTGATCTTTTCACTTTAAAAAATGTGCTCTGTTCTTCATGACCTTCCAGCAAAATGAACCGATTAGCATACTTGAATTGTATATGTTTGCTTAACTCTTGTTGGTGATATTTGCGTGGGAAATTGACTTACGTATAATTACAATCCATTGCGTTATCTCAGGGGCTGTGGTCGAGTTAAGTTGCCACACTTCTTCTGTTGCAGTGGTGATCGCGGAAATACTGGTGAACAAGATGGCTCATCCGGTTAGGCATGTCTGCCGGTGGGCTTCAAAGGGACAAATAAGTAGTTTTTCATTTGTATGATTAACTTTTGTATGGATGTCATGTATCCAAATTTTCTTGTAGAAATCTAGATTTTATTGAGCTTGAGCCTTATCAGTCACTATATGTTGCTTTATGACTGTTGATTGATGCATTTGGGGGTGTGGAAGGATTCAATCCATTAGGGTAGAAAGATCCTTTACAAATGAATCACCTAGGTTAATACTTGATAACTGAATAATGATATGCAGCTCATTTTGGTGCCTCATCTGCACCCAAAGCTTTCATTTCTTTTAACATTGGAAGATGTATTCTCTAAGTGGAACTTGCTTGTTACTTGCATTTCCGAAAGAGTGAACAGAGTTACTTGGATTTCTTGGTTGGAACTTGGAACTTTAGTTTCTGTGCTAGAATCTGCATTATTTATGTGCAACTGTTTTAACTGACAAGGAGTTTAGAGCTCTGTTAGTCAATGACCTTAATAAAACAGGTAACTTTTTTTATAGATTATGCATTGAAATTCCTGCAATTGTTCTTATAATCTAAAAAGGTTGCAAGGGATTTATATATTGCCTTTTTTTTTTCTGTGGGATTTGGACAATTGCAGGATTGAAGAAGGGAAGCTCTCTGTTTTCCTGCATGCCTTTTTTGGGGCTTTAGGGATAGTGATGAGTAACTCAATTGCAACTCATTTAAGAGTGTTGTTTTGAGTTTGAGACAGTAACAATATCAGAAATGAAACTTGAATATGATGTTGTAAATGTGTTACAGTGAACCATTGCACATAAATAAACTCTGCAATTTCTTGTTTGGATGTTCTAAATGTCAAATGTGTAATGTGTTATCCGAATGCTTTCTGGGGCCCATCACTTTGAAAATTAGTTTAGAGTTGAATTTCTTACTTTGATTATCAAAAAGGAAAATAATTATTGTTTTATGGCCATCAGAAAATTTTAATTGAAATTTAATTGATGAAAATCATTAACATTTTGTTAAAAGGGGAAAAGTTATATATCCCCTGCAGATCCAAGAACCTTAACACATATCATTATGGTTAGTGCTTAACCAATATCTAGTCCACATTTCATCATAGTTGTTATTAAAGCAATTAAATATCAAATCTTAATTAGAACTATCCAAGTTCAAAAAATATAAATGCAAATTACTAATCAAAACCGTTACATTTAACAGGTTGAGTATTTATGCTAAGAAATAAACAAGGCAAAAGTGTCTTTGAAATTAATAATTGGTCTGGAAAAAAATGGTAACACTAACTCCAGTAATGGGCTTAATTGTTTCTTGGCTTTTCTTTGGAAAACTCGGGCTTTCGAGAATTGAACCTCTCTCAAGAAACAAGATTTGTACTCGGGCTTTCTGACTTTCATTCCTCTATTTTTTTTCCTTCTTTCTCCTGCTCTGCTCTGCTTCAGTCTCTCAACTCCAGAAGAAGAAGAAGAAAAATCCCTTGAGGCAATCGTTTCAGGTAGAATCAATTCTGTTGAAGCCTGAAACAATCGAGATTCGAGATGCAGTGGAAATAAGGCAGTTCATCACTTGGAAAGCTAAGAATTTTGAAGTCGTTGAATTTGATTGATAAGTGTCATGGTCACTTGGTTAGGTCAGGTTCAATGTAAAACAAGGAAAATCATACCCCTAATTATCCTGAACTTATTTAAACCGATAAGCCCTTAATGTTGAATGTTGCAATGATAATGGCACTGCAAAAGAATTGTGATAATCTCAGGTTAGTGTGATAATTATGATCAAATATCTTCAGAATTTGCCATGCTAAAGCCTAATGCTGATGAATCAGCAGAGCCTTCAATATCCTGTTCAGTAGCTTTAACTAATATGATGGGAGTAATGAAAACCTATTCAAGAGAAGTTTAAATGTGTCCATTGGCTAAGACCACCTCCATGAAACTTGCTCACAAATCACCTGATTTCGTGTCACATGTCATGACTTAAGTAAGGCCTGATAGAAGGATTGCTGACAAATTTCTTTCATTGAAAACATATCTGGGTTCTCTTTAGATCCTTAAACAGGAATCTATCACTGCATCGAACACTCAGTGGATACCATGAACGTAGAGGTTCTTTTCAAACTACACCTCTATTATTTGTCTAGACCATTAACTTGAGAAAATATTTGTTCTAGACCATTTTATTCAATTTATTCTGACATGCAACAGGAAAAAAAGGTCTATTAACAAAAAATTTATTCTACAATTAAGAAGGTAATTAAGTTGACAGTTGTATGAGATTCATTGATTGCAGTTTAGCATACCATGAAAATCCAAGAAATTGTACTTGTACCAAAATTTTCCTACCCAAAATTGGTGAAAATGAAAACTATAACTCATCCTGACTATCTACAACTTTAAGGCCCCAGCTAATGTCTTCACAATGTCTAACATGTGGAACAACTTTACCTGTATCGATTCCTTTCTTAGCTTTGCAATCATAAAAGGGAGGAGCATGGAAACAAGGTTCCATCGACATGGCACGCTGACAAGGTGGGTTAGGTGTTGTCTGATTCTCAGACTTGTAAAGGATCCATGGCTTCAAACCTCCAAGACCTTGAGCCACATACCCAAAGGTAGACCAGGCACTGGTCACCAACTCATCACTCAAACTCAGCAGATACATTTCTGCCCATGCTTTCATGTTGTGCAATGGCTTTTCAGTCTGCTGCTTCTCTTCATGACTTGGTTGATGAACCCCAATTATGTCACCGGTCACCGTAGGATGTTCCCAATACATGTTCTTAACATTCTCAAAGTAGCCAGAAACCAGAGAAGTCATCAGAACAGCTTTCAGCTTTGAGTTTTCTGATGGAGGCACAATTGTTCCTTTAGTGTCCACTGCAGGCAACAGCTTCTCTCCTTGAGTGCAGGCTGAAATTTGATCCTTTACATATTGGTATGGACCGGGTCCGGAATCGAAAGTTCTAACTTGAATGCCAATCCTCTCATCTGCCTTGGCCAAGTATGCTTTGTAGTACCTTGTGATTAATCCCCAAACTTGATTTGTTGGGTGGAAAAGATACCGACCCAAGTGATGGAATATGGTCTCCTTCTCAGGAAACAACATAATTAGTTCATGCTCAAATAATGACATCAAAAACAGAGATGGGACAAAATAATTGTCTGTCTTCATAATCAACCAAGGAACCTTGTTGAGAAGAGCTTGTTCTTCATCACAGAAAAACAGCTTGTCATGATCATCATAATCATGAGCCAAATGGAGATACAAATAGGATGGTAATGATTCTGTTGAAGCCTTTATGATCTTCTTAAGCATGTTTCCATAGGATTCAGGAGATTTCTGACCAAAGCTGTTAAACTTGTTAGTAATAGGGAAATTCAAGGGAAGAAACCATGATTTCTCAGGAAATGGCTCACAGAACAGATTAGCCATGTCCTTTCCTCGATCAACCAGCAGAACTCTATCAGTTAAAAGGGCATAGAGAAATACAGAAGCCAGAGTCAAAATCCTGTTCCCCAACCCACTATAACACACCCACACAATATATTTACAATCTGTTGAAGAAAAACTAACACTTCCACCAGACCTGAGTTGTTCCACTGCTGCATTGTAGGGTTGAGTGTTTGGTCCACAACGTTTATGGAGTTGTTCATAATTTCTAAGCTTAGAAATGAGATATGGAGAGGCCTTAAAAGGTGAAGTTTTTTGATATAAAACCGATTGGTACCTGCTTAAACAAGAATCTTCATCAAACCCAGCAGCAAGAAGTCCACCAAATAGCTTGTCAGTAGGTTTGGAGATTTGATCAACTCCTGAGCCAAAGAACTGATCAATTGAATTGAAATCTGATTTGAATATACTAAGAAATATACCCATATTGCATATGATCTGAATCTGAATATTCAATCACTTTTTTCTGTTGTGCCATATCATCAAACATTTATGATGCAAATATATATCACCGTTAATGATCATAATAAATAAAAGCTTGAAAGTTAAGAAAGAGTTTACAAAGTTATATATGGAGTACCTAGTAATGGCGGCGTAGTGAGATTGGAGTACAAGGGTCGAGCGTCGGCGAATCCGGTCAAGGGATCCGACGGCTGGTGGCGGAGGATCATGGTGAGCATGATGAGGATGGGGAGAGCAATGAGGAAAGTAGTGAGGCTCTTGGTGAACAACCGCATGGCTGCAACGTCGAATCCCAAACTCCTCGATGAGGGCCTCGATGAAAACAGAGATCTTCTCCTAAACAAATTTAGATCCATTCAACAATCTTAAAGTTGCATTTGCAATCTGTTTTTGATTGGGTTTTGGGGAGTTGGAAAAAACAGAACAGTGGTTCGAAAGTGACGAATTTTTAATTCGTTTTAAGTTGTTAGAGTGCGTAACATAACGTTGGAAAACTTGGAATGGAAGTGGCTTCCATGTTTATGTTTTTATTTACGTTTCTGCCATTTTACTTCCGCGATTCGGGGAGGAGCAGATCGGCGCAGAACTGAACTGAACTGCCATTTTTAATAAAACGGAATCATTCAACGTTATTTATAACAAAAATACTACTGGTAATAAAAAGATCTCCACTTGTAACTTGTTGCAAGTTTTCACTTTCACCTCGCTAAAGCAAAAAGCCAAAAACCATTCCTCCTAATAATACATAAATTCTCATTTTATTTTGTTCTTTCTTTTCACTTAACAAAAATATTGATCTGGTTTAAGAATGGCACTCTCGAAGACAGCATCTGAATCTGATGCCTCCCTTCAAGTCTCAACCTCTGCCTCTCGATATGTTCGATCTTCACTTCACTTCCTAGCTGATATGATTGGAGAGTGGAGACTTGCATTTTTCAGAAAAAAGCAGATTGGGACAATGCGCTTCAGGCCTCTAGTAAGAAAGGCACATGTTTGGTTCGGGAGCTCTTGGAAATGTTTGATGAAATACTATGAATCATGTAGGAGATTTTATTTGATTACGATACCAGATGCCAACAGAAACTTGTATTGTTCACTCATTACATGAATATAGAACATTGCTAAAGATAAGTTAATATGTTACAATCACCAAAAACTTTCAAGACATGATTGATCTATAATCTATAGCATCACAAGACAAGAGATTCACAAATAAGGTGACAGTGCTTGCATCTGCAGAAAAGCCCTTAGCAACCATTTCCTTTATAAGATCTATTGCCTTTGTGGAAGAGCTGTTAAGGAAAAACCCCCGGATCATCACATTATAAGAGCAACTATCAGGCAAACAATTATCTTTTCCCATCATCCTAAACAACTCGTATGCTTCATCCACCAAACCCTCTTTACATAATCCATCGGTCATAATAGTATATGTGCGAACATCAGGTTTCAAGCCTTTGACAGAGAGCCCATGAAATAACTCCATTGCAACTTTGGGATGCCCAGCTTTGCATATGCCATCAATTATGATATTATAATGGACAATATCAGGTTCTAACCCACTATTTCGCATTGCTTGAAACAATTCCAATGCCTCTTTGATCTTACCATGCTTGCATAAGCCATCAAGCCAAATTACATAGGTCACCCGATTCAGCACACGTCCAGAAGCGCACATCTCCTTTAAAAGGTCTTGTGCAGCAGAGAGTCTATCTAGTTGACACAATGCTTTTATAAGAGTGTTGTATGTGACAGTATCGGGGATTGGTCCTTTCTGTGACATTTCATCAAACAATTTCATTGCTTTATCTAATCTGTTAGTTTTGCAGTAACCATTGATCATGATGTTATAACTGGTAACATGGGGTGCAAAACCCTTCCGAATTATCAGCTCAAATACTCTTCTAGCTTCATTCATGTCGTTTCGCAGACAATGACCCTCAATCAATGAATTATATGTGACAAGGTCAGGTTCAATACCTTGTTTGATCATTTGGTCAACAATATCTTCAGCTTCAGAAACCATTCCCTCGTTACAAAATGCATCAACAAAGGTATTATAAGTGACAATAGTAAGTGGAATGTCATTGGTAGCTCTCAGTTCATCCAGAAACCTTATTGCCTCCTTCAACTGGCCTAAACTACACATAGCATGAATTAAACAATTAAAAGTAACAATGTTTGGTGTAATGCCCTTACCCTTCATTTCGGACATGAGTTTAAAAGCCTCCGTCAACAAATTGTCCTTACAAAAAGGGTCAATGACAGTGTTATATGCTATGACATCAAGTTGGAAACCTTTTCCTTCCATCATCCTTAGAAACTTGACAGCCCTCTCAGTCTTGCCAAGTTTACATATCCCGTTAAGTATTGTACGATAGGTAACTAAATGAGGTTGATGCCCTTTCCTAATCAATTCATCAAACAAACTCATAGCTGCAGCCACTTTACTTTGAGTGCAAAGTCCATTGATCAAAGTGCTAAACGTTACGACATTAGGGTGAAGACCAACTTGAGCATTTTTCCCA
>AWUE01020939.1:0-11344 GCA_001974825.2 Corchorus olitorius | reverse complement strand
CATAATGTTTCATTCTAGTAATAGCTGCTAATAATTTAGTGAATTCCACAAGGGAAGGCCTTGCATCAAGCATCAGATCAAACAAAGCAATGGCTTCATCTACATTCTTAAAGCATTCATAATTCTCTCTATTTCCCGTTGTTCTTCTAAAAAGGTTCTCACTTGAGGTTTTGGAATGGGTAGCAATGGAATTAAAAGAGCATGAAAAAGAAAGGGGGAAATGGGAAACAGTGCTTTTATCATGAACAACGCAACTTCGAATGAAACTGAAAAAGAAGAAATTAGAAGGGTGAAGCTTACCCATATTATCTTAGAAGAAGAAACAGCAGAATCTAAACTCTCAAGTGGGAGTAACCAGGAGTCATCTTTCCTCTGAAACAATTTCTGCTTCTCATTTTGTATTTTTATTAGTTTTCACTTTTCAGAAACTAGCAGATTTTATTATAGTCATCATAATGTGGCCTAGTTAGTTGCAAAAAAAACAGACAAATCCGTTTCAAGAAAAAGTCCGTCGGACTATAATTTGGTGATCGGAGGTCGGCCCTTTTGTTGCCCAAAAGTTATCCTTTCGTTAGAAAATAGAAATAGAAAATTGAGCCCCTAACTAATAAAATAAGTTTGAGGCCCAAATTTATTACCGGTACTGCCCAATTGTAGCCCATATTTAGTAAATAAAATTGTCTAATAGCCCTGATTTAAGCCCAAAATATCCCTTTGTAGGGCGAAAATGGATGCGCAAAATGATTTACCAAATTGACATATTTGGCAAATTTTAAACCTGGATGCGCAAATAGAATCTTCTCAATATGACTTCCAAAAAAATGTTAAAAGTTTCAATATATTTATTTGTGTACAATTATTTGATACATCAAGCTTTTAGATCCTCTGGGGAAAAAAAAAGCTTTTAGATCCCACAAGCCGATCAAAAAACTTACATCACTCCATTTCTTGAAGTGAAAAATGAGATTTAACATTCAGTTTAATTTTCATTAGCAAATTACTGAAAATTTTTAAGCTCAATTGTTTTTGATTTATTGAACATCTAGCACAAATGATAAAATGCTAAGGTATGATCAAATCATCATTATTTTATCCATAAACTATTACATTGCTGCAAATTCGAAACTTGATAGAAAAGAATTACTATTTACTACTACGTTGCAAATTAGACTCTGAAACAGTACGTTGGCCAAAAAAAAAAAAGACTCTGAAACAGTACTTTGAATAGATACCACAAAATATATACAAACCAACAAATATTTAGTCATTTTTCATCAAATTTTTTTTAAGAGTTATTATTTGATACGCTGCTGGTAGAGTTTTTGAACTTCAAAAGCGGATTAAAATATTGATATGTACCCCATTTCAGAATTAATTAAATTTTTAATATTTCAATCTAATCTCTAAGAAGACACATGTCACCCATGTAGACCCGCATGTACAGTCTTCTAAAATCCATTGACGGTGGATCTGATAGTAATTCTTTATTTAAAAAGAAAACTCAAAGAAATCTATGTTTTGTTGGTAAAGGTGGGTAAACATCATGATTATCTCTGTGTTTGATTATAAAACTTATGTAAGTACTTAAAAAAATAATGGTTTGCTCACGAAGAATAAATTCAGGGTGATTAAGCGTTAAATTTTAAACTCAGAGATATATTTATTTATATATATATATATATATGTAATTTACTCTAAAAAAATATACCAGGACACATATCAACTCAAAAATCCCGCTTACGCCTGCTAAATTTCAGTGACAGTGAATGATATAATAATTTTCTAATATATTTATTTTCTCCTCAATGATTAAAGGCATCGATGAGATTGAAAGTAGATAACACTTGTAATTTCCAAAAAAAAAACTTCAAAATTTACGGTAGCATATATACTAAACAGTATTTGAAAGACCCAGGGAATTTACAAAAGGCCCCTTTTGAGGATCGATGAGGAGGTTCCATTTGAACTTTTTTTTGTCTTTTTCTGTCTTTTCTCACTTGCCAAATTACTAAGAAGACCCTAGGTTAGTTTCTAGCCAGTTCTTTTTTTGAGCCCTTTTTTGTAATTATCCTGTCCTTTCACATAAATGTTATAATAAATCTTATCCTCTTATCTCTACTTTTGCTAATAAATGCTAGAATTGTAACATCTCTTTAGGCCTTTCATGTCCATACGAAGAAGAGAGTAAGCTTAGTTTTTGTTTAAGTGTTACACACTTTAGAGGAGGAAACAAAATTGAAGCTATTGCATCTGTCCATATACAGACTAATATTTACTATTTATTGCTAACTTTAGGGTATATGCTCATAATATAGCCTTTTAAAGATGCAACACATTTAAAATCATAGTACTTTCGAATTTTCCTACGCATCAAACAATTTAATTCAAACAGAAAATTGTTTAAAAAAGTAGATTCCAAAACACCCGACGCACTAGCGTGGGCCGATCCACTTGTAATATATTAAGAAGAACTCAATTTTATTTGTGCAACAATGACCACCATCGAAAACTTTCAAGACATGATTGATCTATAATCTATAGCATCACAAGACAAGAGATTCACAAATAAGATGACAGTGCTTGTATCTGTAGAAAAGCCCTTGGCAACCATTTCCCTAATAAGCTATTGCCTTATTGAGGAAGAGCCGTTTCGGAAAAACCCCTGAATCATCACATTGTAAGAAGAGCTATTAGGCAAACATTTATTTTTTTCCATCATCCTAAACAACTCGTATGCTTCATCAACCAATCCCTCAATCCACAAGCCATCGATCATAGTAGTATATGTGTGAACAGTAGGTTTTAAACCTTTGACAGAGAGCCCATGAAATAACTCCATTGCAACTTTGACATGCCCAGCTTTGCATAAGCCATCCATTATGATGGTATAATGGACAATATCAGGTTATAACCCATTGTTCTGCATTGCTTGAAACAATTCCAATGCCTCTTTGATCTTACCATGCTTGCATAAGCCATCAAGCCAAATTACATAGGTCACTTGATTCGGCACACGTCCAGAAGCACACATCCCCTTTAAAAGGTCTTGTGCAGCAGAGAGTCTATCCAGTTGACACAATGCTTTTATAAGAGTGTTGTATGTGACAGTATCAGGGATTGGTCCTTTCTGTGACATTTCATCAAACAATTTCATTGCTTTATATGATTTGTTAGTTTTGCAGTAACCATTGATCATGATGTTATAACTGGTAACATGGGTGCAAAACCCTTCCGAATCATCAGCTCAAATACTCTTCTAGCTTCATTCATGTCGTTTCGCAGGCAATGACCCTCAATCAATGAATTATATGTGACAAGGTAGGTTCAATATCTTGTTTGATCATTAGTTCAACAATATCTTTAGTTTCAGAAACCATTCTCTCCTTACAAAATGCATCAACAAAGGTAGTATAAGTGATAATAGTAAGTGCAATATTGGTAGCTATCAATTCATCTAGAAACCTTATTGCCTCCTTCAACTGGCTTAAATTATACATAGCACAAATAAAACAATTAAAAGTAACAATGTTTGGTGTAATGCCCTTACTCTTCATTTCGGACATGAGTTCAAGACACTCGCTAACAAATTGTCCTTACAAAAAGGGTCAATGACAGTGTTATATGCTATGACATCAAGTTGGAAACCTATTCCTTCCATCATCCTTAGAAACTTGACAGCCTTATCATTCTTGCCAAATTTACATAACCCATTAATTATTGTACTATAGGTAACTAAATCTGGTTGATGCCCTTTCCTAATCAATTCATCAAACAAACTCATAGCTGCAGCCACTTTATTTTGTATTTTTTTCAGTTTTCAGAAACAGAAACTAGCAGAATTATGAATTATGATCAAATGTAGGCTAAAAGCTCAATTTGGTACAAAACCTTTTAACTTGCTGAAATCAGTACCAGACCTTTCATAATTTGTTCAATTTGGTAACATTTTTAAAAATTTGCTAATTTTACAATTAAAAATATTAATTTTTTTGGGTTAAATAAAATTTGTTCAAGTCTACGAATGAAATTCGTTTTAGGAAAAAAAACCGTCCGAAGTCATCATTTCGTTATAAAATATAAATAGAAGGTTGAGGCCCAAATTTGTTCCGGTAATGCCCAATTGTAGTCCATATTTAATAAAATTATTTAAAAGGCCTAAATTAAGCCCAAAGTAATCCTTGTCTAAGCCGAAAATAGGTACCAAAATGACATCTGTGGCCCAATTTTGAACCTAAATACGCAAAAAGAATATGGATTTATATATGATACATCGTCAGTGAAATTTTTTTTTTTGGCACCACATCGTCAGTGGAGTTTAGCAGACTATATATGCAGGGGTTAAGGGTTGACATGTGTCTAGAGAATAGTTTTGAATTTTAAAGGCAAAACTAATTCTGAAAATGGGCATGTGTCAACTCCTCACTGACCTCGTTTGTGGAGTCCAAATCCAAAGAATATTCTCAAAATGACTTTTATAAAACCAACAAGTAGTTTTTTTTTGTGCAAAAATACCAACAAGTGGTTGGTTCAAGTAGTTTGACACCTTAAACAAGGTCTCGGGTCCAGTCTTGTGAATAGAGAAAACCATTGTTAAAAGAACTTTATTCCATAATGGACCAACCCGACTGGAACAAGTTAACTTGTAAATATAAAAAAAATGACTTCAGAAAAGATGTAAAGTTTTAGTATATTTATTGGTGGATAATTATTTGATAATATCAAGCTTTTAGATCCCACAAGCCAATAAAAAAACTTACAGACAAAGTCATACTCCATTTCTTAATTAATTATGTAATTAGTATTGAAAAATAGGGGAAATTGTGTATATATATATATATATATATATTTATATGCAAATTATACAATACATCGGCGGTGGAGTTTAACAGACTACACAAGCGGGTCCTGAAGGGTGAGATGTGTCCTCTAGGGACTAGATTGAAATATTTAAAACTTAATTCATTCAAAAAATGAACATGTGTAAACTCCACAACCCGCTTGTGGAGTCCAAAATTTACACCGCCGGTGTATCAAATAATTACCCATGTATATCTATACTATATATAAAAGTACGAATAAGGGGAAACTTTATGTTTTCCGATTGTACCATATTTTTCCAAATATATTTCTGAATTGCCATTATTAAATATATTTTAATTATTCCATTACTAAAATAATAAAAATTTAGATTATTCTCATTAATTAGGATCCAACGTGACCAAAAGGAATGTTCCATATCATCTTTAGCATCTAAATTTTCGTCCAAAACATTCTCCAAATCGGTTTAGGAGAAGATCAATTCTGTCCAGAAATTGTAAGGGCAAAATCGTCCACCAGATTGACAGAATTAGGTCTCGAGGTAAACATAAAAATTGTAGATCTTGGAATCTTCTTTCCAACAGTACCCCATTTGCATTTTTCTGAGCTCTGTATCAAAAGTTATGAATTTTCTTCCAAAACTGTTCTTGTGAAGTCCTACTTTAAATAGAATTTAACAATGCTGCATTAGGGTAGAATCATTATTGCATCATACTCAATTTGAACTTGGACTCCTTGATTAGGCTTCCATATTATTGAATTGGGTCTAAGAATATCAGATTTAGACTTCAAGACATCTGGCTTGGCAATTTGGGCTTCATGGACTCAAACGGGCCTAATGGGCCTACTGGACCGAAATGAAACAAAATCAATAGTTTCTCCTAATATATACTATGTATAAAAGTACGAATAATAGGAAACTTTATGTTTTCCGATTGTACCCTTTTTTCAAAAATATTTCTAAATTGCCATTACTTAAAATTAGACTTTTATGTTATATATATATTATTATATTATTATTGACCGACCCAATTTTTATAATATATATTATTATTTATTTATTATTTAATTTTAAGTTTAAATCTTAATCAAACTATTTTTTCTATATTTCTAACTACTTATCCAAATTATTAACGATGATAATAAATATGTAGCAAAAAAAAAAACCGATGATAATAAATATATAATTGTTGCATTTGTAATTTTAGTATTATTTTTCTTAAATGTATGTCCATAAGGTACAATGGCCATGAAAAGAGTTTGAATTTTTCTTTTTCCATTTTAAAATTTTTGTTATTTTTGCAGTTCTAAAAAACTACCATCGAGGTATGGTATTGATAACTTCTTGTCAAGCTTTGGGAATTTCATTTTTCTTTATCACTCTTTTTAACTTATTTTCTTCATTATTTTCATTACTATGTTTGATGATTGCTTAAAACGAGTTTTCAGAAGGAGTTGAATTTTTAAACTTATAATCATATACTATAAGAACTAAACCAGATTAGATTGCAAAAAAAAAGCCAAAAAAGGAGTAAATTATTTTCTTCATTTTTTTTCAATACTATGTTTGATGATATTTCTTAAAACGATTTTTTAAAATAGTTGAATTTTTAAACGAATGTACAAAGTTTGATGATTGTTTGCTTTTGTTCTTATTAAAGATCTGAAGAGTGGAGATAATGAACTTTTACCTTATGTGTGGAGTAGTTCTCTCTCTATATATAGTGTGGCTTTAGGCTGTTCTATATGGGCTCAACATTGCCCCTTAGATATGAGGCCGGTTTTAAAATGAATGCATAAATGGCTATGAAACTGAGCATCAGGTGGGCAAGTTGGGACGATATGAGCTAAACAGGCTTACCAGTCGCATAACTAGATAGTGTTGAACATAAGGGTATTCGATATGGATGTATACTCCATGTGGAGAGTGTTGAGTCGTAGAATGCTCGATTTGGTAATGCGCCCCTCTATCTAACTGTATGGTGCTCTGTGAGATGAATGAGATATATGCTCCATAGAAGGTTGGTGAACATGAAAGCACTCAAACTGATAATGTACCATTTGGAGTAATGTTGAATGAATGGAGCTCAAATTGATAATATGTTATGTGGAGGATTGATGCTGAATGGAGGAACTTATTGTGATAACGTGCTCTATATACTATTGAGTGGAGGAGCTCAATTCGAATATGTATATGTATATATTATCAAAGGGAGGAGTTCAATATGAATTATATATGTTTGTACGACTGAACGGACGAGCTCGATCTGTGAATGAAAGAGCTTAATATGAATGATTTATATAGTACTAAATAAAGGAGCTCAACCTGATAATGATATATAATTATATAGAGAGATTGTCGAAATTTTATACTACAGTATCAAAAAATTATAGGGAGATTAACAAAATATCATAGGGAGGTTATCAAAACTCATAGGGAGGTTACACAATTTCATAGGAAGATTTATTAAAATTTCATAGTTAGGTTATCAAAGTTTCATATGGAGTTTATCACAATTTAATAGGTAATTATCAAAATTTCATAACGTGGTTATCAAAATTTAATAGGATAATTATCAAAATTTCATAAAAATATTCAATCGAAACATGTTGGGTCACGTGCAACGCACGTGAAAGTTAAAACTATTATATATAAAAGTATGAATAAGAAGAAACTTTATGTTTTCCGATTGTACCTTTTTTTCAAATATATTTCTAAATTGCCATTACTAAATAATATTTTAACTATTTCATTATTAAAATAATAGAAATTTAGATTATTCTCATTAATTAGGATCCAACGTGACCAATAGGAATGCTCTACATATCTTTAACATTTGAATTTTCGTCCAAAACATTCTTCAAGTCGGTTTTAGAGAAGATCAATTTTGTCCAAATATTTCAAGGGCAAAATCGTCCACCGGAACGGCATAATTAAGTCTCTAGGTAAACATAAAAGTTGTAGATCTTGGAATCCTCTTTCCAACGGTACCTTATTTGCATTTTTCTGATCTCTGGATCAAAAGTTATGAATTTTCTTCCAAAACTGCTTTTGTGAAGTCCTCCTTCAAATAGGATTTAACAATGCTGCATCAGGTTGAATCAAACCTGCATCATAATTACCGGTTGGACTTGGACTCCTTCTTTGGACTTTAATATTAACGAATTGGGTTTAAGAATATCAGATTTAGCCTTCAAGACATCTGGCTTGGCACTTTGGGTTTCATGGACTTAAACGGGCCTAATGGGCCTACTGGCCGAAATGAGACAAAATCAATAGTTTTTCCAAACATATACTATATATAAAAGTACGAAAAATGGGAAACTTTATTTTTTCCGATTGTACCATTTTTTCAAAAATATTTCTAAATTACCATTACTTAAAATTAGACCTTTATGTTATATATATATTATTATATTATTATTTGGCCAACCCAATTTCTACTATATATATTATTATTTATTTATGATTTAATTTTAAGTTTAAACCTTACTCAAACTATTATATATATATATATATATATTTCTAACTACTTTTCCAAATTATTAACGATGATAATAAATATGCAGCAAAAAAAAAAAAACAAACGATTATGATAAATATATGATTATTGCATTTGTAATTTTAGTATCATTTTTTTAAAATGTATGTCCATAAGGTACAATGCCCATGAAAAGAGTTTGAATTTTTCTTTGTCCATTTTAAAATTTATGTTAAACGTATAATCATACTATAAGAGCTAAACCGGATTAGAATGCCAAAAAAAAGCCAAAAAAAGTAACTTATTTTCTTCATTTTTTTTAATACTATGTTTGATGATTTCTTAAAATGATTTTTCAAAGGAATTGAATTTTCAAACGTATGTACAAAATTTTGATGATTGTTTGCTTTTGTTCTTATTAAAAAAATTCTATGTTTGAAATTGGGAAAAAATTTAGGTCTTAGGTGAAGGTGTCTGGATCATCATGCCGCGTTCTTGCGTAATCCTTTAAATTTAGTGTTTTCTTTGATATTTGAGTTATGTAACACCTTTTTCAACATTGTTCTATTGGAAACATAAAATAAATTAATTGTATTGTGTGATTTCATAATTTATACTGTTGCAAGATTGTGAATTTCATATTTTTTTCCCACAACTAGAAGAGATGATTGTATTACAACGGTATTAGAGATTAAATGCACTAAGGACAAGGGTTAAACGTGAGCTGTTGAAACTTCTTAGAGAGAGAGACTCATCAATCAAATAGAGAAGTTCATGTGATCTATAATAGAGCGGACCATGAAATAAGATCCCTGAGTTTTTTTGTCTGGAGGGCATCCCATTTGATATTGGAGTTAGTAGGATATTACGGTGTTTGGAGATACTGAAATTAGTGGGGTTTTAAGGTGTTTAGAGAGTTTAAGATCAAAAGAGTGGAGATAATAAACTTTTACCTTATGTGTGGAGTAGTTCTCTCTCTATATATATATATATAGTGTGGCTTTGGGCCGATCTATATGGGCTCAACATTGCCCCCTAGGTATGAGGGCGGTTCTAAAATGATTGCACAAACGGCTATGAAATTGAGCGTCAGGTGGGCAAGTTGGGACGATCTGAGTTAAACAGGTTTATCGGTCGCATAACTAGATAGTGACGAACGTAAGGGTACTCGATCTGGATGCATACTCCATGTGGAGAGTATTGAGTAGTAGAATGCTCAATTTGGTAATGCAACCCTCTGTCAAACTATATGGTGCTTTGTGAGAAGAATGAGAGATATGCCATGAATGCCGAAAAGGGGAGTGTTCAATTTTTGAGGATTGAGTACGAGAGTGCAGCGCTCTAGGAATGATGGTGGATAGGAGAACTCGAGCTGATAATGTACTCCATGGAGGAATATGGAACGAAAGAATTCAAATAAACAATATGCTATATAGAAGGTTGGTGAACATGAGAGCACTCAAACTGATAATGTACCATTTGGAGTAATGTTGAATGAATGTAGCTCAAATTGATAATATGCTATGTGGAGGAATGTTGTATGGAGGAACTCAGTGTGATAACATGCTCTATATACTATCGAATGGAGGAGCTCAATTCGAATATGTATATGTATATACTATCAAAGGGAGGAGTTCGCTATGAATATGTTTGTACGACTGAACAAACGAGCTCGATCTGAGAATAGAAATTGTCGAAATTTCATACTATATATAGTATCAAAAAATTATAGTGTGATTAACAAAATCTCATAGAGAGGTTATAAAAAACCACAGGAAGGTTACAAAATTTCATAGGAAGTTTTATTAAAATTTCATAGTTAGGTTATAAAAATTTCATATGGAGTTTATCACAATTTCATAGGTAATTATTAAAATTTCATAGCGTGATTATCAAAATTTAATAGAGTAGTTATCAAAATCTCATAAAAATAATCAATCGAAACATGTTGGACCACGCGCAACGCACGTGAAAATTAAAACTAGTATATATATATATATATATATATATAAAATTATGGTTTGGGGTGAAATAAATATATTTCATGAGATATAAAATTTAACACTTAACCAACTTGAACTTAATTTTCATTAACAAATTACTTAAAATCTTTAAACTCTTTTTATTCATCCTACATCTAGCACAAATAATTAAATGTTAAAGTATGATCAAATCATTATTATTTTATTCATATACTATTACATTGCTCCAAATTCTTGATAGAGAAAAATTACTACTACCATTAACAACTGCTGCAAATTAGACTTTGAAACAATACTTTGAATAGATACCACAAAATATATACATACCAACGAATATATGTTATTTAGTCATTTTTCATCAAAACCCCTTTTTTTAATTTTCTGTAATCTTCAAAACTCTAACTAAAAATCAAACCACTAATCTTAATGAATAGATAATGAGAATGTAGATACCTTATCAATTACATAGATTCCACGGAATTGCCGAAAATTTTAGTTGAGCTTATTCAAAAGTTTCCAATGTTCTTTACCTTTCAAGTACTGGTAAGGGGAATTTTTCATTCAAAAGCATTGAAAGCTCAAAAGAAATTCATATGATTTGAAAGAAGACTCGAAGAAATCTAGGATTTGTTGGTTTACCCATCATGATTATTTCTTGTGTTTGATTATATAAAAGTTATTTGAGTACTTTTAAAATTAACGGTATTAAGTAATTTGCTAACTGAAAATAAGCTTGTGGTTAAGCATCAAATTTTAAACTCAGAGTTATGTGGTTAAGCATTAAATTTTAAACTCAAAGGTCTATTTATTTCACACCAAACCACATTATATCTATATATTATATAAGTCTAAACTTCAAAAACCTTGACCTGAATTATTTAAAATACCCTTTTTAATTTTAAAATTTTAATATTCCTTTAAAGAATGAACATGTAATTTTATTTCATCAAAACATGTTAAGTTTTAATTGTTATAATTTAATATAAAAGGAAATATCTAAAATATAAAAAATCATGATCCAATCGAAATATATATAACACTCATAACGGAATATGCTAAAAG
>AWUE01020937.1:0-22825 GCA_001974825.2 Corchorus olitorius | reverse complement strand
GCAGAAACATGAGTTAGTCACTAAAATTATTGTTTAGCTTACTGAATTGTTAGAGATGTAATTAGCTTATTAAATTTGTTTATAGTAAAGGAAAGTGATACTATTCATTATTGATAAAAAAGTTACTTAAATATAAGATTACTTAATTTGTTGATATTGTCAAAGTAAATTTTTTTATAACCTTTAACCTTTATTATCGATAAAAGTTTACTAATAAAGTTATTGAATTTGTTGAGACTTAATAAATGACCCTCGAACTATCACCAAAAGGACAAAATAACTCCTAAAGTACTTTCGATTGGGACAATTAAGCCCTTCAATTATCAATTTTGGGATAATTTAGCCCCTCATTGAATGGACTTTGGTCACATGAAATAAAAGAAGCAAACGACTCAAAATTAATAGAAAAATTAGCCCTCGGACTTTGACATACCAATTTGTTGATAACACTATAATTGTTTTGATCTATAGTTTTTTTAATAACCATAACTATTGAATATATACAAATAAAAATACATCATTAATATCTCGAGTTTTATTGTATTATTTATGATAATTTTTATTAATGTAATGTATAGGTTTTTATTATTTAAAATAGAATAAAGCATTTAGTATTTATAAAATTTATGAGGTGATGAAGTATTATATGTACATATATATTAAAAATTAAAAAAAAGTTATTATTATTAGTAAATATAATAAAAACAAAAATTACAAATAACCAAAATTTACAAATTTACAAAGAAATATACTTATTGAAAACACTTAATTATATTACATCTAAAATAAATATATTGAGGAAAAATGACTTTTCATTTGTCACACTTGATGACGAAAATGAACTTTGGTGAACTTACAAAATACTATCAACAAAACGATTAAAGTGGAGAAAAATTAGAATGAAAACTTTATTTCCATAGACTATTATTTTTTTTTCATGTTATATTACAAATTGATATGTAATTTATTATATTTATATTATTTTAATTTTTATGTTTTATAAATTATTAATACACGTGCAGCACACGTGCTTTTGCTAGTATATATATATATGTGTGTGTGTGTTGTTTTAGCCTAAAAGATACCAGGACACTATCTATAATCCCACTTGTGCAATCTGCTAGACAATTAATTGATATAATTTTCCTATATTTATTTTATCCTTAATGATTAAAGGGCATCGATGAAATTGAAAGTAAACATGAACACTTGTAATTTCCAAAAAACTTCAACATTTACGGTAGTACTCGTATTTTCTTTGTGCAACAATTACCATCATCGAAAACTTTCAAAACATGATTGATCTATATATAATCTATTGCATCACAAGCCAAGAGATTCACAAATAAGATGACAATACTCGTATCTGTAGAAAAGCCCTTGGCAACCATTTCCTTCTGGACCAAACCCTCCTTAGTCCTTACAAAATGCATCAATAAAAGTATTAAGTGACAACAGTAATTGGAATATTGATAGCTATTAATTCATCCAGAAACCTTATTCAACTGCCCTAAATTACACATAGTATGAATAAAATAATTATAAGTAACAAATAACAATGTCTGGTGTAATGCCCTTACCCTTCATTTTGGACACGAGTTTATAAGCCTCGGTTAACGAATTTTCCTTACAAAAACGGTCAATGACAGTGTTATGTGCTAAAGCATGCATCAAGTTGGAAACCTTTTCCTTCCATCATCCTTAGTAACCTGACAACCTTGTTAGTCTTACCAATTTTACATAACCCATTAAGTATTGTATTATAGGTAAATAAATCAGGTTGATGCCCTTTCCTAATCAATTCATCAAACAAACTCATATATAGCTACAACCACTTTACCTTGAATGCAAAGTCCATTGATCAAAGTGCTAAATGTTATGACATCAGGGTGAAGACCCAACTTGAGCATTTTTCCCAATATAGAAAACCCAAAATCAACTTGACCTAAACGTTAAAAACAATTGATCAAGATGCTCAAGGAGTATTTGTCGTGGGAAACTCCTAATAACTCCATTTGGTTACCCATAATATCTTAGAAGCAGAAGCAGCAGAATCTCAACTCTCATTTGGGAGTATCCAGGAGGAGTCTTCAATTTCAGCTTCTAATTTTGTTCTTTTTTAAAAAAAAAAAATTATTTTGCCACAATGTCGTTTGTTTGTTAAACTTTTATCCTTTAACTTTGATAAAGTAAATATGTAATTTTACTGTATGACTTCAACTGCTAATATTTTTGAAAAAAATGAAGTAATTCATCGAAATGTCGCTTATATTATTAATCCTAGATTAGATATAAAAACGAAAAAAATATTTAATTTAATACGGATATTTACGGATATATCGAGGTATCGATAAATATCGACGGATACATGGATATATCAACGGATATCCGGTGACATTGAAAATTTTTTGGATATTTATATCAAGGGGTACAGATATCGAATATATCAACGGATATATCGAGATATCATGGATATTTAATTCCATGGTCTCAACCTTTGCCTCTCGATACGTTAGATCTAAGAATCAACCATTAAAACCATGCAAGATACCAAGCACTGCGCAATAAAAAAAGATGATTCTAATTAATGTCAATATATCTCTGCATGATGAAACTCTCACTATACATTGGAGACAACACTGCCGAGACGAAGGCCATATGTTTGGAACATTGGTGGAAAAGATGATAAAAACATTATCTTTTGTTTAATTTGTGTATATATTTTTATCAGTATCTTTCACATTATCTGCACAAATTGTAGAAAGATGCTCTTCTTGGTTTGTTGTTTTGCCTTTGTTTATTCATAAGACAAATGATGATGAAATTCTCTGGCTCCACTATGTGTAGAAAATGGAGGTTCATCAAAAATATTATCAGGATAAAGTATATTAAAAAAAGACCAAGTGGGGGAAGAAAAAAACTAAGTGCATATTACATGTTCATAGCAAACAGAGAATAATTTATATTTCTTTGAATGTTTGTTACTATTACTTGATCACAAATTTTAAAGCTTTTGTTTTGTTTTTTCCATAACAATTACTACTACCACGGATTAAAAAAATATCATTGAGAAGCTTCTTACAACGGAGCCATGTTAGGGCAAGGGGGGCCATGGCCCCACAAGAATTTTACAAATTTTTTTACACAGTATAGTATTTAGTATGTATTTTGAGATTTACTCTCTCCATCCCCAATTAGATATCCATTTTTGGTCAACTAACACCAAATTTTGACCATACTTTATAAAAAATATATAAAGCAAAATAATTTTTAAAATAACACTTATAAACTTTGAATTACAAGCTTTCTAATACATATATTTTTAAAATTAAATTTTATATATTTTTTAAATAAATAACGGTCAAATATTGTGAGTAGTTGACCAAGACTGGACATCTAATTAGGGACTGAGGGAGAATAATACCAAAATCAATCAATGGCTCCTTCAAAAATAATCAATCCCCCCCACCCAAAAAAAAAATTGAGTCATTTGGGTAAACACTCTAAATGTCTATTTACTTCATTCACTAGACTCAAACCTTAGATCAAAGTACTATTTTGTTCTTAATTAATTGTAGGTAGCATTCTATTACATAGGTGATGATTTTTTGTATACCTATCATACATATCTACCTAGCTATCCACTCTGATAGGTATTTTATCGGTCTACAAGCCATGTGTGTATAAAAATGAATATCAGAAATTGTACGAAAATCATTTTCCTATTACATATAAAAAAATGTTATATATCTATTAATCTATAACATATATGTTCATATACATATATCCCGGCCCCCCCAACATACAAATCCTGACTCCGCCACTGGGGTTATCATTTTAATTACCGGATAATCCAATCTCAAAAAAATTACCGGATAATCCAAATTTCTTGGTTTAGCAAATTGTTTGTTATGATAAAAAAATAGAAAAAGGGAAATTTGCACTGCATGGAAATGGTGGAATGTTTTAGCAAGAATGTATCAGTAGCAACCTCATGAATCTGCAGAATTAGCAAGTAAAGGATAGACTAAAAACCCATTTTGCCCCCTGAACTTATACCAGCTGGACGACTTGCCGCCTGAACTTTAATCTTGGACAAATTGCCCTATGGACTATCAATTTAAGCCTCCGTTGCCCCCTCACTAACAGACCGTTAGTCACATGACTAACAACGCCATTACGGCTCCGACATGGCGCACACTTGGCACAGTCATGTCAGATTAAGTGGGACGTTTTGCCCCCTGAACTTTAATTTTAGATATTTTGACCCCTAAACTCTCAATTTTGAACTTTTTTTACCCGCCCCGCCCCGTCTATACTAATAATAATATTTTAAATTTCATTTTTATATATTTTAGAGATGTTTAAGTAATTAAATAAAAATATTTATATTAATTTTGAAATTTTAATTAACTTAATTATTGAAATTACTATTTTATAATTATCAATTATAAAAAATAATAATAAAATGTTTAATAAATGACATAATTTGGTATATTAAATTTAATCAAACACATTTTATAGGAAAAAATATATTTAGTGGGGCAGAGTGGGGTGGAGTATTATATAAAATCGTGGGGCAAGACGGTTGTGTTGGCGGAAAAAACGTTTGAGAGGGACTAAAACGTCCAAAATTGAGAGTTTAGTAGGCAAAACGTCCAAAAATTAAAGTTCATGGGGTAAAACGAGGTTGGCCAGTCTAACGTGGCATTGTCACGTCAACACCGTAATGGGGCCTTTAGTCACGTGTGGGGTCACATGACTAAAAGTCCGTTACTGAGGGGTCAACGGAGGCTTAAAATGATAGTTGTGTGGGCAATTGTCCAAAATTGGAGTTCAGGGGGCGAGGGTAAGTCGTCCAACTAGTATAAGTTCAGGAGGCAAAACGGTTCTTTTGATCATGTGGGCTTTGGCATCAAACAATGATGGATTTGGATTGCCTTCTTGTTTGAAGCTTGAAAGGTTAATTTCTATAAGTTATGTTAGTCTGTCTTTGTCTTGTCGGTTGTCACCATTATATTCTCCTTTGGTTTGAGAAGGCTAGCTAAATTTCCTATCTGCAGGTCAGATTCTATGAAGTTTATGATTTTCAGATTGTACGATAATCATGATTCATGATCATTAGCATAATCTGAACTGATTGTTTAATTTCCAATTAAACTGATAAAAATAGTTTCTCACTCATGAATAACATAGGCCTTTTCAGAGCGGATCCAGGAATTGTATGTAGTGGGAGGATACAGCACACTATACTACCAACTATATATAAAAAAAAATAAGGAAAAATATACAATACCGTCAGTGGAGTTTAGAGAGCAGAAAAAGATTAAAAGCCTAAAAATTCCTGAAGCCCAATCCACAATCTAATTTCGATACACACAGGGACTCCCAAGATTTCCAATATATACGATTCCTACTATCAGACGAGCCCGACTAAAAATTAGCGATAGGCATATTAAGTTCATGAACAAAAGACTTACAAAAAATACTCATCAAATACATCGGAATTGTTTGAGCAATAGATTGTATCATTACTGCTTTCCCTCCAATAGAGAAAAGTCTATTATTTCATTTCCTTATCTGCTGCTCAATTCTATCCTTAATAAATTGAAATTCCCTTGTCTTCTATCTGCCAATCATGATTGGAAGCCCGATGTACTTATCTTTCTCTAAAATCCGCTGGACACCCAAGAAACCCATAATAACATTTTGCGTGGCAAGAGATGTATTAGCACTAAAAAGAACTATTGACTTATCAATATTAATTTCCCGACCTGAGGCAGTGTCAAAACATTGCAAAATACTCATGACCTTCTCACAATCCGACAAGCTAGCACGAAGAAAAAGAATGCTACCATCAACAAAGAAAAGATGGGATACCCAAGGCGCCGATCTTGACACCGAAACCCCACGAATAGCACCTTCATCATCCGCAGCAGAAATCATTCGAGACAAGCCTTCCATACACATGAGAAAAAAAATATAAGGAGACAGGGATCGCCTTGACGAATTCCACGTGTGGGAACAATTTTGTCACTTTGCATCCCATTAATATTGACCGAATAAGTAATAGTACGCACACAAGCCATCGTTTGTGAAATCTATTAAGGGATAGTCTTTATCTCTTTTGATTCATTCAACTATTGTAATCTCAAGTTTAAATTCAAATGTAACAGATATGACATATCATCTCAATCCTGTAAAGTATATATACTTATTCACAATCAATACAATATAGTTTTAACTTCCCAATCTTATCGTCTCTTATAATCTCATATGGTATCAGATATCCTCTTTGTTTAAACAAAGTTTCGGTCCTGCTAAAACTCTTCTCTACTCTGAACTCTATGGCCAACTCCTCCTCCTCCTCCAATTCGACTGAGCCAGTGACTGTTGCCTCCTCTACCCAGCTTTCTGTTAAACTTACTCCTCAAAACTTCTCCTCTTGGCGTGCTCAGATCGATTCTCTGTTGTTTGGCCTTGGCCTTTCTGGCTATGTGGATGGCTCTTCCACTCCTCCTTCCGCTGAAATCACTCGAGGTGAGACTCGAATTCCTAATCCGGCGCATATTCTATGGCAGCGCCAAGACAAATTAATTCTTCACGCCATAATCACATCTACATCTGAAGCAATTCTACCCTACATCTCCTCATCCACCACCTCCAAACAGGCGTGGGACACTCTCAACAAAACATTTGCAAATACAAACAGGTCTCGTGTCATTGCACTCAAAGATCAGCTTTCATCCATGAAACGAGAGAATCAACCTGTCGGCATTTACCTTCAATCCATGAAGTCGTTGGCTGATGCAATTAGGATGGCTGGTTCTTCAATTGATGATGATGATTTAGTTCTTCACATTCTTAAAGGGGTCGGCCCTGAATTCAATGATCTCACTGCTGCAATCCGGGTTCGCGAGACTGCAATTTCTTTTGATGAGCTTCATGCTCTGTTGTCTGCCCATGAGACTCTTCTTCGACAACAAGATGCTGCTATTTCGGACATCACCATTCCAACAGCCAATCTTGCTCGTCGAAATCAAGGTTCCCGCTATTCCAATTATAAGGGTCGACCAAATCAGAAATCTTATAGTGGTGATTCCAGGCGCAATAGCTCTTATTCCTCCTCTGTCTCGCGAATCACTTGTCAAATTTGTGACAAGCCTGGACACTCTGCCAAAACCTGTCGCCGTGGCATGCAATTCTTCACTGCACCTCCATCGGTTAATCTTGCTACAGTTCCTAGCGGTGACAAAAAATCTTGGTGCTTGGATACAGGAGCATCTCACCATGTCACAAATGCTTTCAATAACCTGACCTTGGCCTCAGATTATGAGGGTTCTGATAAGGTCATTGTAGGCGATGGCACAGGTTTGACAATCACTCATTCTGGACTTATAGATTTAAGAAGTAATAATACTAATTTTGCTTTGAGAGATGTTCTTTGTGTCCCTCACATGAACCAAGATTTAATATATGTATCACAATTTTGCAAGGCTAACAATGTGTTTATTGAATTCTATGATGATTATTTTGTTGTTAAGCATGTGCAGACTCGACAGGAACTCACGAGGGGGAATGCTCATTAACGGAGTTTACCAATTACCAGCCACCATTGCTTCTCCTCCTCAAGCCTTAGCTTCCACTCGTGTTTCACTTTCAAACTGGCATCATCGCCTCGGTCATCCTTCCCAATCTGTTTTACTTTCTATGTTATCTCAAGTTGGTATTTCTACTAGTTGTAATAAGATTGACGTTTGTAATGCATGTCAATGCAGCAAAAGCCACAAGCTTCCTTTTGCACTATCTTCCTTATCTACTGTTAAACCTTTGCAATTGATTTATTCTGATATTTGGGGTCCAAAACCTTCTGTTAGTGGACATTATTATTATGTTATATTTGTTGATCACTACACCAAATATACATGGTTTTATCCTCTTAAGAAAAAATCTGATCTTTCTCTCATTTTTCCCAAGTTTAAATTACTTGTTGAAAAGTATTTTAACTCTCCTATCATTTCATTTTATTCAGATGGTGGAGGTGAATATGAAAAATTGAAACAGTTCTTGCAATTGCATGGAATTTCTCATCTTAAAACACCTCCTCATACTCCTGAACACAATGGCATCTCTGAACGCAAACATAGACATATTGTTGAAACAGGTCTTGCTCTCCTTCATCATGCAAAAATGCCTCAAAATTTTTGGCCTCAAGCATTCCAAACGGCTGTTTATCTCATCAATCGCATGGTCACACCTGTTCTAAACAATCGTTCTCCATTTCAAAAATTGTTTCAGACAGAAGCCAATCTTAGCAAACTTCGAGTTTTGGCTGCCTATGCTATCCATGGCTTCGGCCTTACAACAATTCTAAATTGGATGATCGTTCAAGGCCCTGTGTTTTTGTAGGATATAGTGACTGTCAAAGTGCTTATCATTGTTATGATGTTAAAAATCAAAAATTTTTCACTTCACGTCATGTAGTTTTCTTTGAGTCAGAGTTTCCATTTCATTCTAATTCCTCTTCCTCATTTAACTCTTCTAAAGATAACTCCTCATTTTTATCTCATGTACCTAATTTAATCCAGCTTAAATTGTTATCTTCCCTGGACTCCTCACCGTTAATGCAGCAGTCTTCCACGCAAGTTTCTCCTGCTCCTCTTGCTTCAACAGAATCTTCCTCACATGAAATTGGAGACACACAAGCCTTGCATCATTCAACTACAGATCATACTTCTGGTTCCAATGGTGACACAACGACATCGGCTTTGCAAGTAAGTAATTTACCTACTTCTCAATCTATTCTTCCATTGATTCCTAGTAACCCTAATGCTCCCAAGTCGAGAAAAAATTCTCAACGGGTTGTAGTTCATAAACTAGCCGAGAATAGTCATCCTATGATGACTCGTAGCAAAGAACCAGATTTTTCAACCTAAGCACGTTAATATCATCTCGAAACATCCTTCTCCGATTGTTGAAGAGCCAACTTGTGTGACTCAGGCTCTTAAGTCCATTGAATGGCGCAGAGCTATGTCAGAGGAGCTTAATGCTCTCATTCGGAATGGAACTTGGGAGTTAGTTCCACAATCTGCTTCACAAAATGTTGTTGGATGCAAGTGGATATTCAAAGTGAAACGAAACTCAGATGGCAGTGTGTCTCGCTACAAGGCCCGTCTTGTTGCTAAAGGTTTCACTCAGAGAGAGGGGGTTGATTTCACTGAAACATTCAGCCCAGTCATAAAACCTACCACCATTCGCTTGGTACTTTCTCTGGCTCTACATCGACATTGGCAATTTTTTCAACTAGATGTAAACAATGCTTTCCTCCATGGTGAACTCTCGGAAGAAGTCTTCATGAAGCAACCTCCTGGTTTTATGACAAGGTTCATCCGTCCCATGTTTGTAAACTAAGGAAAGCAATCTATGGCCTCAAACAAGCACCACGAGCATGGTATTCTGCTCTCAAGGGATTTTTGTTGCAAAATGGATTTAACAGTCTCAATCTGATTCCTCCTTGTTCATCTATTCACAAAATGGAGTTCAAATCATTTTTTGGTATATGTTGATGACATTCTTTTGACAGGGAGTGATGTTTCTCAAATCAGGCAGTTTGTTGAGGTACTATCTCGAAAATTTTCTCTTAAAGATCTTCAGCCTCTACATTACTTTCTTGGGATTGAAACTACTACTACTGCTGATGGCATTTTTCTGTCTCAAAGAAAGTATATTCTTGATCTCTTAGAGAAAACCAAGATGTTAGATGCAAAACCTGTTGCCACTCCTATGCCTTCTACTGTCTCTTACATGCTAGATGATAGTGAAGATTTTTCCGATTCTACATTGTATAGGAGTGTGGTTGGTGCGCTGCAATATTTGCTGATTACAAGGCCAGAACTCTCCTTTGCAGTTAACAAATTAGCTCAATTTATGCACAAACCTTCAATACTTCATTGGCAGGCTGTCAAACGATTATTGAGGTTTCTGAAAGGTACAACAGACTTTGGTTTACTACTTCGTTGCTCTCCTTCCAATTCCCTTAACCTGCTTGCTTACAGTGATGCCGATTGGGCTGGTGATAAGGGCGACAGAAAGTCAGTTTCTGCTTATCTAGTGTACTATGGAGACAATCTTATATCATGGAAATGCAGCAAACAAAAGACTGTTGCTAGATCTTCTACAGAAGCTGAATACAAGTCTATTGCTAACACAGCATCAGGAGTTACTTGGGTGCAAAATTTGCTTATGGAGTTAGGTGTTCAACTTCCAACCAGTCCTATCATATTGTGTGACAATGTAGGTGCCACATATGTGTCTGTCAACCCAGCTTTGCACTCAAAAATGAAGCATGTCTCCATAGATTTTCATTTTGTCCGTGACAAGGTAAATGCAGGTCACTTGGCGGTTCAACATGTCTCCTCATTGGATCAATTGGCTGATTTGCTAACTAAACCTCTCCCTAGACAGCGATTTCTTCTTCTAGCTGACAAGATTGGAGTCACCAATGGTAACTCAATCTTGAAGGGGCGTATTAAGGGATAGTCTTTATCTCTTTTGATTCATTCAACTATTGTAATCTCAAGTTTAAATTCAAATGTAACAGATATGACATATCATCTCAATCCTGTAAAGTATATTTACTCATTCACAATCAATACAATATAGTTTTAACTTCCCAATCTTATCGTCTCTTATAATCTCATAAAATCCATCTAGAAGGAAAACTCATCTTCCACATACAAGCTTCTAAAAAATCTCATTCTACACAGTCATATGCCTTACTCAAATCGAGTTTCAAGGCCATATGTGATTTTCTCCTTGTTCTCTTGTTCCACATAAAATGAATTGTCTCAAATGCAATCATGGCATTATCGAAAATCATACGCTCAGGCACAAATGTGGTTTGATTCTCATCAATAATACTTGTTAAAATCTTCTTTAAGCGATTATTAAGTGTCTTAGTAATTATTTTAAACACTACATTATATAAACTAATCCGCCTAAAATCTTTACCAATTCAGGAGAACCAATCTTTGGAATCAACACAATGTTAGTGTGACTGATGTTTTTATGAATTTATTATTATTTATTTTCACTATATTATAAATAAATTATAAAAATAAGAATGTAAATAAGATTCTTACTGCCAAAAAAAATCTCAAAAACAAAAAATTGTACCAAAATCAAGCTTCATGATAGATTTGTGTATATTTTGCTAGTGCTAGAGTTCATATTTTGTTTTGTGTATATTTTATAATTTTTTTTTTTGCTACATGTGAATATAAAATTAAATGGTAGGTTATCTGGGATCTCCTCTTGGAGGCCAAGCGTTTAATCATCAGGCCGTCCCTTGGGGACATTTTTATAAATTTTTCAATTTTCACATTATCTACACAATTGTAGAAAGATACTCTTCTTGTTTGTTTGTTTGTTTTTTTTTACCTTTGTTATTCATA
Organism: Corchorus olitorius; assembly: GCA_001974825.2. Taxonomy (NCBI): domain Eukaryota; kingdom Viridiplantae; phylum Streptophyta; class Magnoliopsida; order Malvales; family Malvaceae; genus Corchorus; species Corchorus olitorius. The sequence continues at coordinate 11,372 of AWUE01020937.1, read as the reverse complement.
AGACACATGATGATGAAATCCTCCAGCTCCACCATGTGAAGAAAATGGAGGTTCATCAAAGTATGAGGATAAAGCATATTTAAAAAAACCAAGTGGGGAAAAAACTAAGTGCATATTACATGTTCATAACAATGTTTTGTTACTATTACTTGATCACAAATTTGAAAGCTTTTGTTCTGTTTTTTCATAACAATTCCTACCAAGGATGGAAAAAATAGCATTGAGAAGCCAGCCAAAGCTAAAATTATGGGCACACTAATTAAACTTTTCGGTTGTGTCCTAATCAGACTCCATGGGGAGTTTCATCATTTCCAAATTGTATACTCCGTCCGTTCCTATTTATATAAGTGGCAGTGGCGTTAGTCAACTCTTTGGTAAGTTAGTGAGATTTTTTCACTAATGCTTCTGATAAACTCCTTTATCCTTATTCAGATAATTAGCCTTTTTGCCCACTTACCTATGGGATTAAGGATATTCCCAACCCCCCACCCCCCTCCTAAACTGATACTAATAAAGAGGAAAAAATATAAAGAAAACCAAATCGTGCAATGATTGGATCGGGTTCAATTCTTAAAAAAGGATAAATTGAGGTCCAACAAACGTGCCAATTATTTAACAGTAACCATTATTAAAGCCAACAATATATGTTTACCTAAAATGTCAATGCTAAAATGTTCTCTCCAGTTAGAAACTAGTGAAAGACAGGAGAAAGGGAAGAGATCAGATGATGGAAAGAGGGTATTGCTACAAGGATGTTCTGCCATTCACAGCCATGGCTGCATTTCAATGCACCAACGTAGGCCTAAACATTGTATTCAAAGCAGCAACTTTAAAGGGGATGAGCTACTATATCTTCATCACCTATTCTTTTGTTCTGGGCACCATTCTTCTCCTCCCTTTATCCTTCCTGTTTCCCAGGTCTTGTCTTAATTTTCTTCCTTATGATAGATATGATCATCTAATTCACAAATCCATGCTCTCCAACTTAGATGATTCTTCTATGTTTGCTTCTGATGTATGCAGAGCAGCAATTCTTCCCCCTTTGAAGTTCCATATCCTCTCTAGACTTTTCCTTCTTGGACTTATTGGGTATTGAATTTAAAGTACTTTGCAGTTTACAGTAAGCTGTAAATTTTTGTTGATCTAATTCAGTTTCTAGTTTGAAACCAAACCCAGATTGTGTTTCTTTTTTTTGGGGGCAGGTTTTTAGCTCAAATATGTGCATATAAAGGTATAGAATATAGCTCACCCACTCTTGCTTCTGCCTTGAGTAATCTCACACCGGCTTTTACCTTCATTCTTGCTGTTCTTTTCAGGTATGTATCCTCTTTCTTTTCTTCTTCTGATTTGCTGCATATAGAAAGATATGTTCTTTACCAATTCATAATCATGGTAGTTAAAAAACCCAATAAGTCCAAGAAGGAAATTGGATAGATCAATAAAGGAAATGAGAGGTGGAGAAACAGAGTAGTTGAAGTCAGTGTTATTCAGAAATCTTTGTAATTTTCATTCAATAATTGTAAATTAATTGATAAAAATCACAAATTTTATTCTATGGAAGCTTTTGAATATAGGAATGACCATATGCAAGATATTTGATCTGATTGATATATGAAGTGACATAAATATCTGTAGAAAGATTCTAAAATTATCAGTTACTACTTATGTTCTGTCACAGATTTAATGAAATTTGGAAGCTAGTCTTTGAGTCTTGTCTTTTTTCTTCTTCTTTTTTTCCTCACTTCCTTAACAAGATTTGAGAGAATAGCCTTGAGAAGCTCCAACAGTCAAGCTAAAATCTTGGGGACCATAGCCTCAATTTTGGGTGCATTATTAGTTGTTCTGTACAAGGGACCCAAAGTATTTTCTTCTCCAACTTGGACCTCATCATCAACTGTTTTACATCAATTGCCCCTGGAATCATCATCAGAATCCAATTGGGTCTTTGGTGGGATCTTACTTGCTTCTGCCTATTTTCTTTTTGCATACTGGAATATTATTCAGGTATGTATTTCATGGGGACCATTTTCTATAAAACTGTTTACTCTTATGTAATTCATCACTTAAAAAATTCATATAGAAGTTGACTTTAATTAGGTTGAATTTTCCAGGCCCAAGTTATGCAGATGTATCCAGTTGAGCTGATGGTATCCTTCTTTTTCAACTTATTCGCGGCCATTGTCTCGATTCCAGTTTCCTTACTAGCAGAATCAAACTTGAGTTCTTGGAGGCTAAGTCCTAGTGTAGCAGTTATTGCATTTCTATACTCGGTAAGAATTTCATGATCAACTAGAATTAATGCAATTGGTAATTATCTAACAGTGAGTTTCTCTATTTGTCTAGGGAGTTTTCTCAAGCATTGGAACAATTGTCTACTCATGGTGTCTTCACTTGAAAGGGCCTGTCTATGTTGCCATTTTCAGTCCACTCTCAATAGCAATTGCTGCTTTCATGAGTGCCATTTTCCTTGGTGATTCTCTCTATCTTGGAAGGTACTTAAACCACCCTTTTGCATATTTTTCCTGTTACCAGCCGGTATTGAGCAGAATCATTTATATTATAAGATACATCTATAACCACAATTGATAGGGGCTAATTAAGCTAACTCATGAATCTTAATTTTGCAGTATTGTTGGAGCAATTATAATATCTATGGGGTTTTATGCTGTGATATGGGGAAAGGCAAAAGAAGAAAGGATTGAGGATGACTCTGCCATAACCAACTTGGAACCCTCATCCAGTGGTAAGGTTCCTCTTTTGCAGAAGGCATAAAGTGGAACATATGTAATGGAAAAAAGATACTATGATATGTATATGTATATTATATATGTAGTCTTCAATAGTTCAATCTGGCAATTTATTCAATGCTTGCAATAATGGAAACCAAATGGCTTAATATGTCTCTTAGAGCTTTGAAAAGACCAGACACAATGCAACAAATTACGTAACCTTTTTTTCTTTCCTTCTGAATGAAAATATCAAGTATTAAAAATTTGATCACATACTTAACAAGTAACAAATGGTTAGACGACGAAATGGCAAATGCTGCAGGCACTAGAAACAGAATACTTGCATACTCTGCAAAAATCACACAGGCTTTCAATGAAGAAGATGGGAAAAAAAGAAAGAATGATTTGCTTATCCAGACAGCAACAAAGCTAAAAGTGGGAACATTGACACAACTCCACCAGGGCATACCTCCCTTAGAGAGAGATCAATGGATTGTTTTCTGGGAAGTGATCAAAATACGAGGGAACCAATGGTTTGGGGTTTCTCTGTTTGCTAGGAACTTCCAGGGAGATTCTTGTGTTGTTGCAAAAAGTATCAAAGCCATAAACAAAAGCATCGCGAGACTCCTCTTGGTAAGGATCTTTCTAAAGCGTCTACAGGAAACAGGTGCTAACTTTTTGTGGTGCAGGATTAACCAAAACAACTGGCCTGCTGCTCTCAATGGTACTATCATAGTTAATTGGAAGCAAGAACCAGTCAAAGAAGACATCAAGATCTTAGGGAGCAGATTCCAAAGGATAGCCTTCTTTAAGGGGTGGCACCCACTTGCAGCAGAAGCAAAGAAGATGGCGAAGACGGCAGCCACTAGTTTTATTTCATTTTCTTCGCCTTAAAAAAATTCCCTCGGTACCAAAAAAAAAATGGTTAGACGACGAGTACCATTTAGATAATACAAATTTCTTGGTTAAGCAAATTGCTTGTTGTGAAAAAAAAAAAAAAATTACACTGCATGGAAATTGTGAAATGATGGATTAATGGGTATTTGGAACTTTGCCTTCATGAAATCAATGCAATCCATATATCTAGATAAAGCAACCTATGCCTTTCCAGCTGATCAAATATAAGATACTCACATGGGAGAGAGCTCTGATGAACTCCAAATTTCCATGCAAAGAAAGAATATGGTATAAAACTAACTAGAGTATTCAAAAAAACAAATTTAAGAAACTGATAAAGAGGAATTTTTTTTTTTTAAAAGAAAAACCCCCCAAAGTGGGCAATAATCAGATAGGGTTTATTCAATTCATAAACATAATAATTAAAGCCCGATATGACGTTACCTACTTACCTAGAATGCCAAGGCTAGAAAGAAGACAGAAAGAGACTCAGCCATTTCAGTAGGCAGGAGAGGGGGAAGACTGAAGAGTGAAGAGATCAGATCATGGCAAGAGAGCGTTGCTACAAGGACGTGCTGCCATTCACAGCCATGGCTGCAACTCAATTCGCCAACGTAGGCCTAAACATTGTATTCAAAGAAGCAACTTTAAAGGGGATGAGCTATTACATTTTCATTACCTATTCTTTTGTTGTGGGCACCCTTCTTCTCCTCCCTTTATCCTTCCTGTTTCCCAGGTCTCGTGTTTTTCTTCCTTGTGATTGATTTGATCTCCAACTTAGATAATTCTTCAATGTTTGCTTCTGATGTATATATGCAGAGCAGCAGTTCTTCCCCCTTTGAAGTTTCATATCCTCTCTAGAATTTTCCTTCTTGGACTTACTGGGTAAGTGGGTATTGAATTTGAAGTATTGTACAATCTTTGTTGATCTAATTCAGTTTCTAGTTTGAAATCCAGATTGTGTTTCTGTTTTGGGGGAAGGTGTTTAGCTCAAATATTTGCATATAAAGGTATAGGAAATAGTTCACCCACTCTTGCTTCTGCCATGAGTAATCTCACACCGGCTTTTACCTTCATTCTTGCTGTTCTTTTCAGGTATCTTCTTTCTTCTCCTAGTATTTCTCTTCGTTTTATATTGAATTTCTCCTTTTGATTTCAACTGCAGATAGCCTTGTAAAAAGATATGTTTTTATATTATAAAGATATGATTTTACCAATTCATAGTAGTAGTTTGATACCTATAAAGTCCAAGATGGAAAGTGGATAGATCAATTAAAGAAAAATGAGAGTTTGAGAAGCAGAGGAGTTGAAATCAATGTTATGCAGAAACCTTTATAATTTTCATTCAATAATTGTAACTTAATTGATAAAAATCACAAATTTTATTCTATGAAAGCTTTTGAATATAGGAGTGACCATATGCAAGATATATTATCTGATTATTAGATATATAAAATGATAGTACCTGTAAAAAATTCTAAATTATCAATTAGTACTTATGTTCTGTCACAGATTTAATGAAATTTGGACGCTAGTGTTTGAGTCTTGCTTCTTCTTTCTTTCTTTTTTTTTTTTCCTTTCCTTTTTACTTTCTTTGAATCATTTACTTGACAAGATTGGAGAGAGTAGCCTTGAGAAGCTCAAGCAGTCAAGCAAAAATCTTGGGAACCATAGCCTCAATTTTGGGTGCATTATTAGTTGTTCTGTACAAGGGCCCCAAAGTATTGTCCTCTCCACCTTGGACATCATCATCATCTGTTTTCCATAAATTGCCCCTGGAATCATCAGAATCCAACTGGGTCATTGGTGGGTTCTTACTTGCTGCTGCCTATTTTCTTTTTGCAACTTGGAATATTGTTCAGGTAAAATATAAGTAAATTTGTCCTTGGGACCATCTCATATAAAACTGTTTGATCTTAATGTTCATTTGTCACTTAAGAAAATGATACAGAAGTAAACTTTAATTAGGTTGAACTTTTTAGGCCCAAGTTATGCAGATGTACCCAGCTGAGCTGATTGTAACCTTGTTTTACAACTTATCTGCGGCAATTGTCTCAATTCCAGTGTCCTTGATAGCAGAATCAAACTTGAGTTCTTGGAGGCTTACGCCTAGCGTAGCAGTTATTGCAGTGTTATACTCAGTAAGGATTTAATGATCAACTAGAATTAAAGAGAATGCTATTGGTAATTATCTAACAGCGAGTTTCTCTATTTGTCTAGGGAGTTTTCTCAAGCATTGGAACAATTGTCTACTCATGGTGCCTTCACATGAAAGGGCCTGTCTACGTTGCAATTTTTAGTCCACTCTCAATAGCAATTGCTGCTTTCATGAGTGCCATTTTCCTTGGTGATTCTCTCTATCTTGGAAGGTACTAAAACTCACTTTTGATCATTTGAATGGTGCATTTATAACCACAAATGATAGGGCTAACTCAATATTAATTCTGCAGTATTATTGGAGCAATTATAATATCTATGGGGTTTTATGCTGTGATTTGGGGAAAGGCAAAAGAAGAAAGGATTGAGGATGACTCTAGCGTAAGCAGCTTGGGACCCTCTTCCAGTGGTAAGGTTCCTCTGTTGCTGAAGGCATAAGGAGGAAGATGTGTATAGCAGAAACATTGGATGGAAAAGTACTATTGTATATAGTCTTCAATTATTCGATCTATCTTCCTAAATCATCCGGTAAATCGATCAATGCCATTGCAATAGTGGAAACTAAACGGCTTAAATCATTTTTCAGAACTTGGACTAGATCAGACATAATGCGTCATATGTAACATTTTTTTTTTCTTTCCTACTTTACAAGTGTAACAAGCTAATTTCATCTTAACAAGTTATAAGTGAGACAAAGTTATCATTTTAATTCCCGGATAATTCTTGGTTTAGCAAATTTTTTGTTGTAATGAAAAAAGGAAATTTGCACTGCATGGAAATAGGGATGGATTGTTTTAGCATGAATGTAGCAGGCAGCAAACTCATGAATCTGCAGAATTAGCAACTTCCAGTAAAGGATCATGCAGGCTGTGGCATCAGCTAAATTTCCCATCTGCAGGTCAGATTCTAGGAAGTTGATTTAAAGTCGATTTTGTGATTCAGTTTTTGTGAAAGACTTTTTATTTGTCAATATGAAGAACTTCAAAAAATGCGTGTTACCTTTGATTTTTATGTCCAAATGTTGGACTGATCCGTTCAATAATGATAAAACTGTAAACAAGCTTGACAAAGGACAAAAATCAGAATGGTAATTAGTCCTCCATCAAATGATTTACAAGCAATAATGCAGTTCTAATTTTCTTATGTGAAATTACATATATTTTGTAATCATTGCATTTCCTTGCCTCCATCTGCTACATTATTGGGGTAACATTGTTTAATTTTGAATTTGATGACCCCTCAACCTTATATGGAAAGCTTTCAATTAATTGCCTGCATTTTACAACTTACGTGCAAGTGCAACCAGCAATATCTGCACCAGTTTACTTATTATTAGCAGAATCAAACATGAGTTCCTGGAGACTTGGGGCTAACATAGCAATAGTTGCAGTTGAATACTAAGTAAGAAATTATTAAAATTTATTACACAACTATTTCAAAACATGGCAATGGGCACTTGGGCAGTGTTTAATGATTTTTGGTGTTCAGGGATTTACTGGAACATCTCTTACACTCTTGGTTTAGGGAATTTTTTTTATTGTGATTAAAAAATCCTAATATTAAGACTGCATAGGGGCTTAAATGAATAGGGTGTTCGACAAGCAGCTCGTGTTCATGTTCGTTTAGTCTTAGGGCTCGTTTATGTTTGTTTGATAAAATAAACGAACGAACTCGAACAAAAATTTAGAACAAAAATTTAGTGTTCGTTTAATATACGAGCCGAGATCGAACAAAGGGTGTTCGGTTCGTTTATGTTCGCAAACATACTCGATTAATGTTCATTTAGTATTCGTTTTTTTTTTGTATATTTACAAATTAGCCTTGTTCGAGTTGGGTTGGCCCACTATGGAGGTAAAGTCATTTAGTATTCGTTTATTGTGCGTTAATAGCTTGTTTATATTCATTAATTAAGACAAAAAAAATAATATATATGTAATTATATTTTTTTATTTCAAATCATATTTTTATTTTATTAGAAATATTTCATTAGAAATTAAGTTTTAATAATATTTCTAATAATATTTGTTCGTGAACAGACTCAATTAAGTTTCATGAACACGTTTGTTTTGTTCACGAACAAATCCATTTAAATGAGCCAAACATAAACTAACATGAACATTGCATTAATAAACGAACAGGAGTCTGAACATCCTATCAAAATTTCAAACGAACATGAGCTGAATTCGAACAAGTAAATTATCGCAAACACGACTGGTTCATGTTCGAGTCCAGCTCATTTACAGCCCTATCAAACAATGGCGGAATGGACCATCCAATACCCAAAATTTTTACAAGGCTTTTCTTTGCTATTGGACCTCTTGACTTTGGGCTCTAAAGCCCAACTTTAATTAGTTTGATAAAAATTCTCCTTTGGTCTGAGAACGCAGTCAAGTTTATTAATCCTATTAGTTTTGTTACCCAGCCTTTGGCTTGTCACCCTTATAAATTATGTTTTGATCCATTGACAAAGCCTATTCTATGTATTTTTTTTTTGGTTGAAACCAGAAAGCTTAAAAATTACATCATCTTGAAACCTCTCGGGTATGCAACACCCCTCATATCTGCTTGAAGAACAGCCAAGACTTCCTGCGGTGGAGACCGAAAAACTACATAATCTTCATCAATAGAACATCCAAGTTTAGAGAGTTTATCTGCACAAAAATTTCCCTCCCTCAAAGTATGATGGTAAGAGCAAACCCAATCCCTTCTAAGAAGCTCCCGTATATCTGCTATGAGTGCTCCAAGGGGATGAAAACTAGTATCCGCATCTCTGATCAAATCCAAAGCCACCATCGCATTAAGCTCGCATTCAACATGGCGAAAACCCTCATTCCATGCCAGTAACAGACCCAAACGGAAAGCCTGCAACTCAGCCACAATATTGGAGCAAACACCAAGATGAGCTGCAAAACCAACAAGCCATGCTCCTGCTGCATCACGAATCAACCCCCCCGCTCCGGCTATACCAGGATTTCCACAGGATGCACCATCCGTATTCAACTTAATCATAGAAGCATTAGGTAGGTGCCAACTAATATTTTGAGTAAGACTATTTACACCACCTGGCATCAACCTAGCTGCACTAACTTCCAAGGCAGTCAAATGAATATTCCGAACCAATTCACTAGACTAACTTAGTCTATCCAATTAACTTCTCACATGTAGACTTGCTCAAGGGCCCAGGTAGCCGCCCAGGCCCGAAGGCCCGCCTGAAAAATGGGAGGTTTGGACAAAAATTTAAGGTCCGAAAGTCGGGCCTTGGAAAAAAAAAGGACCCGATTAAAAAATGGGTCGGGTCTTGGTTTTGGTATTTTAGGCCCGAGCCTGGCCTGGCCCGGCCCACTCGTATTATATATAAATAATATAATATAATATAATTAAATAATTATATTTATACATAAAAGAATTAATAATTTATTTGTATACATTAATTAGAACTTGTAAACTTTATTAAAATTTAATCTTTTTACCACAATTTATTTTGATTTAATTTTTTATTAGATTATATATAAATTTTAATGTTTAAATTTTATTTTTTATTTAAAAATTTAATTATTATTTTATTTTAAAAAATAAATATGGGCAGCCTTGTGCAGGTCTTGGACATCTTATCTTATCTTACTATCTTACTACTATATAAAATCACGAACTCAAAAATTTTAATTGGGAAATTTCACAAATACCCTTAGTATTATAGTATAATAATTTTTTAATGAGTATACTTTTTAGTCATTCAATTATTTTATTAATTTATAAGGCCTTTAAAATAAATATATAAAGCACTTTTCCTAACTTAACAAGGCAAAACGTATAATTGAAACTTGGACAGAGTCAAAGTTTTATCATCAATAAATCGTGGTAAATATCTGTCTTCAAAGATTAGTTCTAAATTAATTTTAAATTCTATCTCAAACGGGCGGCGATTTGGCACCAGATATCCGGAGGTGTGGAAAGAGCTGCTGTGAAAAGTGAAAAAACCATCAAAAAACGACGATTGTTCGTGAAGGTTTCCACAGAAAGGCCCCTTAATTTTGGCAAACGGATCACAATTACAGGTACCTGGGAGCATACCAATGGAATGAACGAAATACGAACAGTTAACATAATATAGTCATAGATCTTAGGTTGTAACTTGATCATGAGCGAATTTGTTGATGTTGAACCCACGAAGTATGGAAAGTGCCAAACATTGGAAACGGTCCTACTCTTGGCGTTGCTTATTGAAAGCATTAAAGGAATTGGATAAAGGCTTGATTTGGCGGGTTGGTAATGGAAGAGAGGTTGACTTTTGTAGGGACAATTGGCTTGGTTCACCTCTAATTGTAGATGACCAGAATCTTGCTGATGAGAATTCTATGGGACTGACTGTTAGAAACTTCATTGTGGATGGTTCTTGGGATGATGACAGTCTCTTTGTTATGCTGCCTTAGACTCCGCGTTGAAGATGATTTTAGCATTTTTTTCATAAAGAAAACAGATGAATAATATACACAATCACGCCATTATTACACCTTTGAAAACTGAACTTAATCTTTGTGTGGGCTTCAATATATACTAAGGCCTGGTTTGGCATTGTGTTTGAAGATAAAAAAGTTGTTTTTGAACCCAAACGCAATACCAAATAAATCCTGGTTTGTGTCAAAAGCTGATTTTGAACGCAAAAGTCAAGCCAACCCGAGAAGTTAATCCTTAGGTGCTTTTGCGTTTCAAAAGTGTTTTTGGACATTAAATAACTAAAATCCCCTAATTATTTTTCTCTTTCCTTTTTAACTAGCATAGTCTTTTTAGACATTTTATCCTTCAACCCCATTTTTTCACAGCAATACCAAACATTATTTATATATTTCTACCGCAATTTAAAAAAACACTTCTTAAAAACACTTTTTCCAAACCAAACTTTTTCAAACTGCAACCTCAATACCAAACTAAGCCTAAATCTGAAAGAGGCTTTTAATTCCTTCAACCACCGTTCTAATTAATCCACCTTACTAGGGAATTAGAACACTTGGCAGCCGGGTAGAGAGGTTTTTTTTTCCCCATATGTTTACAAATCTTCAATTTGATTGAAAGTGATTTTGCAATCTGTCACATTGCAAATCTAAAAGTGATTTTTGCAGTATTTACATCTAACATGACCATGACCATGATCGTAATGCGTAGAATTAAAGTAATTATATATTTTTATTGGAATAGTTTGTTTGAAGTTGGAAATTCGAGGACATGAAATTCTTCCAAACAGTTTTCACGGTTGTGGATGTTCTTCTAATATCGTAAGCACAGAAGGGGAAAGAGAAGAAGGGAAAGTGGAATAGAGTTTGAAAGTTGGGTAAAATAGATTTATTTTCGACATGATTAAAAAGTTTTTTATATCTAACCCTTTGCCAGCCCGTTCACTGTTCATTCAACAGTGTCAATTCCTTCCAATTTCAACTTAATTTGAAATCAATTTGACCCAATTTCCTCCTATCGGGTTATTGGTGCTCCGCTCTCTGCCCCAGCCCGATTTCCTCTTCATTTGGTTGGTCGATCCTCGATTTTCAGGGTTTTACTTGATTTTGTTTTATGATTCTCATCTACTCCCCCATTTCA
>AWUE01020934.1:0-12536 GCA_001974825.2 Corchorus olitorius | reverse complement strand
GAAGTGATATACTTCACCAAATTCAGTGAAATATTTTTCATTCTTTCTAAGACTGGTTCATAGCCCAAAAGGCACCAGTTCGATGCACTACATTCCATGGTGAACCCAGCTAAATTTTTTTATTTATTTTTAACCTTTGAAATATGTGGGGGATTGTTGGAAAATTATTTATTTCAATGATTAAAAATATTAAATTACCTATTAAATGTTTTATAACCGTTATAGGTTTATTTGTAACCCACCCTTAATCCTTATAATTTCTCTATTTATTATGAGTTATTACTACTTATTTTATACATAACGGTTATAAAACTTACCACTATATATAGCTATCTAATCCTTATTTTTCATATGCAAGAGAAGATCAATTCTATTTTTCCTCCACATTATTTTGCTGGTTCATTTTATTTTAGTGTTGTTCCTGTAGCCTTGATATAACTAGTGTAGGCTATCAAGAAGAGTGTTGAATCCTGGAGGATAGCCGCTATCAAACCTTTTACACCGAGTTATAAACTCCGAGGGGCGGAAATTATCCTTAAGGACAGTGTCCTTCACGCCTCAGATTATTCTCGGTGTTCTTGTGTTCTTGTTTATTCAATATTTTTCCAACAGATCCAAGGTATTCAATAAAATTACTATGTATAAATCATTATCAAATAAAACAAAATCCAAATTTATTGAATGATTCATGAATTCCAACCCACGTTTGATGACAAAAACTATATATTGAGCTGAGCTTGAAGAAAGAGAAAAATATTAAAAAAAGAAAACAAACCAAGAAGAATGGTTTATAATATAACAACATATCTGTTTTGCGTACGAGAACTCGCTTAGCTTCTCCACTTTAAGTATCTTATATAATAATAGAACGAAATGACATTCTCCAGAGAAAGATTATCATGGTCAATTCGACTATACTCAAAGATATGTCCCTAACAAATTAAAATCGGAAAATTAATTAGTATTTCACAAATGGAAAATAATTAGTAGTAGTAGTAGAACATGCATTGAAGATTTGAAAAAAAAAAAATTCATAAACCTACCTTCCAGGAAAGTCTAGACATCGTAGATTTGGTAATTTGTGAAGAATGTGCATCAATGAAAACATATTTTTCGAAAATGTTATATGACTCACTTCCAAACGAATCAGATTGTAAAATATCGGAACACCATGCCAATCCAAAACAAGATACTGCATAGAGGAGATGGTTTAGAGCAATGCAAACTAGGAACTGTATAATTAATAATAACAAGTTAATTGACTCACGCTGACGCGTTGAGCATTCTTAATTTGTGACTAGTAAATTATTTTAGTTTTAGAGTTTTTTTTTTTCTCGGTTCTTATCATATATGTGAGTATGTGGTTATCGGCTCGTGCTGGCACATCGAGCATTTTTGATATGTGGCTAGCAAATCATTTTAGTTATAGAGTTTTTTTTTCTCTCTCTCGATTCTTATCATATATGTGAGTAGGTGGTTAGCAAATTCGATATTTGGAGCAGATCTTATAATTGAAGAACTAATCTGTCAAAGTAAAATAATAGTGCCTTAAAACATGCTGTTGTAGAAAATAAAAGTTTTTGTAGTTGTTGTCATACAATTTCCCCTTTTTAGAGTTGTTATCGCTTAATCTATCGAATAAAGATATAAACGGATACATTGCAATATAAGCATGGAGAAAAAACCATCTTTATAAGACTATAATCATTCTTTTTTTTTTTGAAAAATAAGACTATAATCATTCTATTTGAACATGAAAGGTCTAATAATGCATTTTTTTTAAAAAAAATCAATATTGCGAATTAATAAACTTACTTTTAAAACCACAATTAATTGTGTTCACATTTACCTTTAGTAAAAGACCAAAAGTAGAGTTATCCATCTCAACATTAACCAAAGTTTAAAGTTTTAAAGTAATTTGGTAGGTGGAAAAACACTAAAATGTTTAATAATCTAGTCCCGCATTAGCCCAAACATGGGATCAAATAGTAAATTCATAAAGTTGGAGGAAAAAGGAACGGTGAGAAACTAATTGAGGGACTTCTTAGTAAATAAATAATACATGATTTTATGGTTAATAAATGCTTTCACATTCAACTGGTTGAAACCTTTGCAATTACGAAAAAGGGTTGGAGGAAAAGGTAATGGTGAGAAACTAATTGAGGGCCTTCTTAGTAATTAACCAAGTGAGAAAAGACAGAAAAGGACAAAAAAAAATACAAATGGAGCCTCCTCATCGATCCTCATAAGGGGCCTTTGGTAAATTCCCTAGGTCTTTCAAATAATATTTAGTATATATACAAGTTGATCGGCTCACGCAGACGCGTTGAGCATTCTTGATTTGTGGCTAGCAAATTATTTTAGTTTTAGAGTTTTTTTTTTCTTGGTTCTTATCATATATGTGAGTATGTGGTTATCGGCTCGTGCTGACGCGTCGAGCATCATTTTAGTTATAGAGTTTTTTTTTCTCTCTCGATTCTTATCATATATGTGAGTAGGTGGTTAGCAAATTCGATATTTGGAGCAGATCTTATAATTGAAGAACTAATCTGTCAAAGTCAAATAATAGTACCTTAAAACATGTTGTTGTAGAAAATAAAAATTTTTGTAGTTGTTGTCATACAATTTCTCCTTTTTAGAGTTTTTATCGCTTAATCTATTGAAAAAAGATATAGACGGATACATTGCAATATAAGCATGGAGAAAAAATCATCTTTATAAGACTATAATCATTCTTTTTTTTTTTGAAAATAAGACTATAATCATTCTATTTGAACATGAAAGGTCTAATAATGCATTTTTTTTAAAAAAATCAATATTGCGAATTAATAAACTTACTTTTAAAACCACAATTAATTGTGTTCACATTTACCTTTAGTAAAAGAACAAAAAGTAGAGTTATCCGTCTCAACATTAACCAAAGTTTAAAGTTTTAAAGTAATTTGGTAGGTGGAAAAACACTAAAATGTTTAATAATCTAGTCCCGCATTAGCCCAAACATGGGATCAAATAGTAAATTCATAAAGTTGGAGGAAAAAGGAATGGTGAAAAACTAATTGAGGGACTTCTTAGTAAATAAATAATACATGATTTTATGGTTAATAAATGCTTTCACATTCAACTGGTTGAAACCTTTGCAATTACGAAAAAGGGTTGGAGGAAAAAGGAATGGTGAGAAACTAATTGAGGGACTTCTTAGTAAATAAATAATACATGATTTTATGGTTAATAAATGCTTTCACATTCAACTGGTTGAAACCTTTGCAATTACGAAAAAGGGTTGGAGGAAAAGGGAATGGTGAGAAACTAATTGAGGGCCTTCTTAGTAATTAACCAAGTGAGAAAAGACAGAAAATGACAAAAAAAAATTCAAATGGAGCCTCCTCATCGATCCTCAAAAGGGGCCTTTGGTAAATTCCCTGAGTCTTTCAAATAATATTTAGTATATATACAAGTTGATCGGCTCACGCTGACGCGTTGAACATTCTTGATTTGTGGCTAGCAAATTATTTTAGTTTTAGAGTTTTTTTTCTCGGTTCTTATCACATATGTGAGTATGTGGTTATCGGCTCGTGCTGGCGCGTCGAGCATTCTTGATATGTGGCTAGCAAATCATTTTAGTTATAGAGTTTTTTCTTTTCTCTCTCGATTCTTATCATATATGTGAGTAGGTGGTTAGCAAATTCGATATTTGGAGCAGATCTTATAATTGAAGAACTAATCTGTCAAAGTAAAATAATAGTGTCTTAAGACATGCTGTTGTAGAAACTAAAAGTTTTTGTAGTTGTTGTCATACAATTTCCCCTTTTTAGAGTTGTTATCGCTTAATCTATTGAATAAAGATATAGACGGATACATTGCAATATAAGCATGGAGAAAAAACCATCTTTAATAAGACTATAATCATTCTCTTTTTTTTTTTTGAAAAATAAGACTATAATCATTCTATTTGAACATGAAAGGTCTAATAATGCATTTTTTTAAAAAAATCAATATTACGAATTAATAAACTTACTTTTAAAACCACAATTAATTGTGTTCACATTTACCTTTAGTAAAAGAGCAAAAAGTAGAGTTATCCATCTCAACATTAACCAAAGTTTAAAGTTTTAAAGTAATTTGGTAGGTGGAAAAACACTAAAATGTTTAATAATCTAGTCCCGCATTAGCCCAAACATAGGATTAAATAGTAAATTCATAAAGTTGGAGGAAAAAGAAATGGTGAGAAACTAATTGAGGGACTTCTTAGTAAATAAATAATACATGATTTTATGGTTAATAAATGCTTTCACATTCAACTGGTTGAAACCTTTGTAATTATGAAAAAGGGTTGGAGGAAAAGGGAATGGTGAGAAACTAATTGAGGGTCTTCTTAATAATTAACCAAGTGAGAAAAGACAGAAAAAGACAAAAAAAAAAATTTCAAATGGAGCCTCCTCATCGATTCTCAAAAGGGGCCTTTGGTAAATTTCCCGGTCTTTCAAATAATATTTAGTATATATATAATAATAACAATATAAAAAGCATGTAAAATAATATGGCACACTTTAAGAGTAGGAGCTGATAGTCGAAGAGATTTGACATGGCAAATTCGTTGAAGTAACTCAACACGGTGGTGGCAATGTATATATAAAACCTCCAAATTGAATATGAGATTCAACCAGCGAAGGTAGATTACACTCAGAAAGTCTAAAAGTGTCGCACTCAAATCGAAGAGATTGAAGATTTGAGCAATTTATCCTTAGCTCAATATAGTTGTCTTGCTCAAAAATTAATCTCTGCAAAGAGTTCATAAAAATACTAATCGCATCATAATCGAAATTCCAAGTACAACATACTAAAAACAACTCTTCAAGTGTCTGACAAAAAAAAAAAAAACTCTTCAAGTGCGGGACAACTATAAAAAAGCCGGTCCGCATGGTGCTTTCCGTGAAACTTAGTGTGCCGAAGATGTAAGGTTTTAAGCCTTGGGAAGCATATGGAAGTAGGAAGATTTAGTTTTAGACTCATATCTAACTTCAATGCAGTGAGTGAATCGGAAGTGCAAAGGGTAGCAGGCAAGGGCAAAAATTGAATGCATCTCCATCCAGGATCAAAATATAAGTCCAACACTTCAACTCTATGTCTCACTTGTTTAGACATCAACGAAATCAACTCTTTCCTCTTGTTATGAACATGGGATACCTGAGAATCAAGGCAGCGAAGACGAAATTTTCCTATTCGTGCCTTGTCAGGGATTCCATGAACCTCTTTTTGAATCAAATCCAAGGAAATACCATCCGGGTTCTGTAATTCAAAATCAAAGTTAATGATATTAAAGGATTTCCATAAGGATTTCCACCTACTCGACAATGCACAAGTAGCTACAACGTCCTTCGTTGGAAGGTCCGAAAAGATTTGAAGGAGGATATCATCTGGTAAATTACTAATTATATCGGCACAACCAAAATCATCTTGATGTTCTTGGGATTTAGATGAGCCGTTCATGTTCCCTCGTCTTGTTCTTGGAACCCTACAGCGTGTTTGGATTGAGGGACCAGTAAGGGACGAGACGGGATGGGAGATCCTTTTAGTTAGTGACCCATGTTTGGATTAGAAATTAGATTTGGTCCATGGGTTTTGGAGAACCAATTTTGGTCCTCTTGATCCTTATAAGTCCACCTTTTTTGGTACTCCAATTTGGAGTACCAACAAGGACCAACAAAGTTTTTATTTATTAAATGTTAAGTGATTTCTCATGTTCCTTACTTTTTATATTTTAAACAATCCAAACAAGGATTGGTCATTCCCTTCCTTTCCTTTAAAAAACCCTTATTTCCCATCCTATCCTGTCCTTTACTAATCCCTCCAAAAATTTATCCAAACACACTGCTAAGGATGGATTTCGACCTTGATTTGCAATCTCTACACGCGAAAAATGGTGTTTATTACACCCTTCATATACACCCACTTATGTTGTCTTTAACCTAATTAAACCTATATATATATATATATATATATATATATGTTTTGTGGGCTTTTCTATTAACCCAAGCCAATCTATCTATTCTAATTTCTGTTTCTCATTATCTTATTCTTTTTTCTTCTTTTTGTGCATGCATTTGGACCCAAGTTTCTATTTGTCAGCCCAAAAAGTATAAGCCGTTAGATTTTAGGAATTTGTAGCTGTGCTATGACCCCAATGAACTTTGAAATATTGTGTTATATGTAGGTTGTAGTAGTAATTTTATGTACATTTGCCTAAATTAATGACCCCATTAAAATAAGTGAAAATTTAAAGAAAATGTTTTATGACCCCATTAAAATTGAATAAAACTTGACTAAATGATAAATTTATGTCTCATTAGTTGAAATCTAGATAGAAATATTGGTATTGCAATATCTGTTCATGGTAGACAAAAAT
Organism: Corchorus olitorius; assembly: GCA_001974825.2. NCBI lineage: Eukaryota > Viridiplantae > Streptophyta > Magnoliopsida > Malvales > Malvaceae > Corchorus > Corchorus olitorius. The sequence continues at coordinate 6,133 of AWUE01020934.1, read as the reverse complement.
TTAAGTAATTCTTAAAATATAACTTACATATACTGTCTTATTGCCTATTGGTAAAAGCCAATTTTTTATTAGAAAAAACTTACATTGTTCTATATTAGTTAAAATTTTTAAGGATATAGACCTCAACAAAAAATTTCCCAAGGAAATTTGACCTCACTGACCAAAGTTTCTGGCTCCGCCACTGATTATTTGATACATTGACAATGTAAAATTTGGACTTCACAAACGGGATGAGGAGTTGACACATACTCATTTTCAGAATTAATTTTGTTTTTAAAATTCAAAACTATTCCCTAAAGAACATATGTCAACTCTTAAACCCCGCATGTGTAGTCTGCTAAACTCCACAAAAGATTTATTTAGAGAAAAGTAGAATTCAAGAGTTGTTTTAATTTCTGAACTAAAAAGGCCTTTATATAGGCAAAGTAAATACTTAAATCCAAATCAACATAGGACTAGGAAAATAAAAGACTTCATCCTAATTAAACTAGGAAATAATTAAAATAATAATAATAAACGTAACTAACGTCCTACGCCAGTAGGATATGTGGAGTCGTGGAGATTGAGTCTCAGTTGTTTCCAAGGTAAGAAGGGAATCAGGTGGATCTTCATCAACTTGCAAAAGCAGAAATGGGGTTGTTTTGCAGCGATGGCCTGGCTTGAATTGCTCATCACAATTAAAACAAAGACCCTTTGTACGACGAGCCTGCATCTCTGTTGATGTGAGGCGGCAGATCGGAAATCCAGAAGGTGATGAGGTGCTCAGTGGAGGAGTAGGAAAAACAGATCGTTGCTCGTGAAGTTTGGCCTCAATCAGTTTAGCAAGCTCGATGGCTTGAGCCAAAGTGCTAGGATGTTGAATGTTGAGTTCCTGTTGAATATCTGAACGAAGACCAGAAACAAACAGATTAAGAAGGTGCTCATCAGAAAGCCTTGCAACCTGATTGGAAAGAAGTTCGAAGTCTGCTTGATAATGAGCAACAGTGTTCGTTTGCCTGAGTTTAAACAAAACAGTTTGGGGATTTAGAAAATGAGAAGGGCCAAAGCGCACTTCGAGAGCCTGGGCAAAAGAGTGCCAATCAGAAAACTGTTGATTCAAGTGCATCCATTGGAACCAGGCTAAAGCTTCCCCTGTCATAAAGAATGCAGCAACTGAAATTCTCTGGTGTGGTTGGATGGTGTAAAAAGAAAAGTATTGTTCTGCCTGAAAAAGCCATGCGTGAACATTGGTTCCATCAAAGGTGTTGAGGAAAAATTTGGGTGGTTTTGGTGGAGCAATAGAACCAGAATCCGACGATGGAAAAGATCCCAACACAGATTTAGAAGATGTATTGGCAACGACAGATGAAAAAGTAGTATTGTTAAGGGGCATTTTTTGGTTGAAATCTGAGATTGTAGCATCAAGTTTGGTTTCCAGAGATTGTTGAAGTGCTAATAGAGATTGTTGAAGTGCTAATTGAGAAGCACACAACTCCTGAATCTGGGTAGAGAAAGTTTCAGTAAATGCATTCAGTGCATCCGCCACGGAAGAATCAACTTTCTCGACTTTGGGAGCCCTAGAGTAAGTCAACGAGAGCATCAATGTTAGGAGTGAAGGAAATTTAGGGGGAAAGAAAAAGGGAGAAATAGATGGACAAAGCAGAGGAAGAAGAGAATAGAAAATTTAAGAGAGAAAATATTACTTCTTGTTACATTATGGTTCACAACGTCGATATATAAAGAGATGTGTTCAAGGGTAACTATCTAGAGTGATTGTCTAGAATCACGCCACTAACAAGAGTTGTACAAAAGGAAATAACTGAAACAAAATAACTTAAAGAAAATTAACTAATTATTAAGTAGTAAAATAGTAAAACGCAGTAGCTTGTATCAGCGGGGCCCTCATCCAAGTCCGCAAGCTCACCTGATATTTGGGAGGGTTAGACATAAATGTGAAGCCCGTGGGCTTGGTACAATTTTTCAAGTCCGTTTGATAAATGGGTTATAAAGTTTGAACCCATTTTTATAATAGCTAAATAACCATTTCAGGCTATAATGTTTGACCACTTGTTCAATTTGGTATCAAATGTTACTAATTTGAGATAAAAGAATGGGATAAAACGTAATTGAAAAGATTGGGAAAATATGCCTGCATTTATGCACATTTTAATCTACGCAGACAACTATTTTCTCATTAAAATGTGTAAAATGTTGCATTGAGATTTCTACAAGAAAATTGAATGAGATATCTTCTAAGGGTTAATATATAATACACCGTTAGTGGAGTTTAGCAGACTGTACAAGTGGGTCTTGAAGGGTGACATGTGTCCCCTAGGGACTAGATTGAAATATTTAAAATTTAATTATTTCAGAAAATGAACATGTGTCAACTTCACAACCCGCTTGTGGAGTTCAAAATTTACACCGACGGTGTATCAAACCCGCTTGTGTGTAAACCTTACATCTTTTTTAAATATCATCTCTTTTTCATAAACTGAAAGTGTCTGGTCCTTTGGAGAGAGTGCTTTGCTAAAGTATGCTATAGGTCTTCCACCTTGAGACAAGACAGCTCCAATTCCAGTCCCCGAAGCATCTGATTCCACTACAAAAGAGTCTTGAAAGTTTGGCATTGCCAATACTGGAGCAGTAGTCATGGCATGCTTGAGTTGCTCAAAGGCTGTGGTAGATTCAGGTGACCAAGAGAAACTGTTCTTTTTGAGGAGGGCAGTCAAAGGTTGAGCCAAATTTCCATAGTGGCGAATGAAACGCCTGTAATATCCAGTTAACCCAAGAAACCCCCTGAGTTGCTTCAAGGTTTTCGGTACTGGCCACTGCAAAATACTCTGAATTTTGTTGGAATTCATGGAGACTCCTTCTCTAGATATCCCATGCCCTGAATACTCAACTTGAAAATCAGCAAATTCACATTTAGCTAACTTAACATGGAGCTGGTTAGCCTTGTGTACCTCAAAAACCTGCTGTAAGTGCATCAAATGAGATTGCCATTCAGTAGAATAAATAAGAATGTCATCAAAAAAGACAAGGACAAACTTCCTGATAAAGTCTTGAAACACATAATTCATGAGACTTTGGAAGGTAGAAGGGGCATTTGTCAACCCAAAAGGCATCACAAGGAATCCAAAATGCCCATGATGTGCCCTAAAAGCAGTCTTGTGGATATCCCTTTCGGCCATTCGAATTTGATGGTAGCCAGACCTCAAATCCAATTTAGAATACCATTGTGCTCCATGGAGTTCATCTGATAGCTCCTCAACCAAGGGAATTGGGAATTTATTTTTAATGGTCAACTGATTCAGTTGCCTATAATCCACGCAGAATCTCCAATTGCCATATTTTTTCTTTACCAAAACAACGGGGGAGGCAAAGGCACTTGTACTATCTCGGATTATACCAGTAGTCTTCATTTCAGTGACCATTTGCTCTAATACATCCTTCTGAACAGTAGGTATCTATAAGGGCGGATTTTAATGGCTTGGGACTCATCTTTCAGGGGAATATGATGATCGTGAGCTCGTGGAGGTGGTAACCCTGCAGGAACATTGAAGATAACAACATAAGAATTAATGAGTGCTTGTAAATCTGGAGGAAGCTGCTTGACCTGAGAAGAGGATCCTGTCAAAGCAGACTGAGATCCATCAATGGCAAAGCATTGAAGACGTGATGTGCTTAGCACCATTGTATAAAGACATTTGCCAGGTGTAGAGGCTCGTATTGCTTCCTTGTCACTGAGTATAGATACCTCCTTGGAAGTGAGGCCTTGGAGCTGATACTGCCTGTTGTTGAGGAAGAACTTCATTAAGAGCAGATTAAAATCCCACCATATGGGTCCCAAGGTTTAAGCCACTGTACACCAAGGACCATGTCGCAGCCTAAAAGCTGGATTAGAAACACATCAGTAGATTGTTGTAAGCTTTGTACTTCCCACTGCAAGTTTCTTCAAACCTCTCTGCAGGTAAGATCGTCTCCATTGGCTGCTGTTACTGGTACTGTACAGATAGGTGTAGTGTGACAGCCCAACCTCTTAGCTATATTGGGGTTGATGAAGTTGTGTGTACTCCCAGTATCAATCAGAATCACAATCCTTTGGTTTTTAATTTTCCCAGTGACTCTCATTGTTTGAGGGCCTGTGGTGCCCAAAAGAGCATAGAAAGTAATAGTGGGATTTGAATCCCCCTCTTTAGAGGGAGAAGCAGCTTCTTCAAGCAACTCAGCACTGTCAATGGACTCATCTGTATCCCCACTTGGTTTTATAGTTTCCTCATAGAACATCTGATATAATTGGGCTTTGACTCCACATTTATGCCCTGGGCTAAACTTTATTCCACACCACATACATAACCCTTGTTTCATGCTTGCGTCTCTTTCCTCTCTATTAGGTATCTTTGGAGAGGGAGGGGAGTCAGATTTTGAGGAGAGTGTTTTAGGATAGGTGATCAGGGTAGAGGAGTTGGGTAATGGTAATATAGAGGGTGATTTTTTTGGTGGTTTCTAAGGTATATGTGTGACAGGGGCGACACTTATGGGAAGAAAGGTGTTTGAGGGTTGTTGGCCATTTGCAGTAGTTATTAAGAATTCAATATGGCGAGCATAATTGACAGCTTGGTTAAGTGTTTGGGGGTGGTTGACTTGAACCTGTCGAGAGATGTCAAGTTTCAGATTGGTGAGGAAAATGCTGAGTGCCTGTTCTTTCGAGCAATTGCATAAATTGAGCAGTGTTTTAAAGGCATTAAAATAGTCATCCACAGATCCCGTTTGTTTTAGAGCCACCAATTGAGCAAAAGGTTTCATATACTCATTACACCCAAATCTTTCACGCATAGCAAATAGGTAAGTAAACCAGGCGAGTTCACCTGTATGTTCCATGGTGCGCGTATATCGAAGGTGCCATTGGAGAGCTTGGCCCTCGAGATGCATCATGACTGTTGGAATTTTATCTTTTTCCGCCGTAGCATCCGCTGCAAAGAATTGGTTTATCTTGCTATGCCACCTAATAAAATATGTTCCATCAAACATTGGGCATTCAATTTTAGATCGCTTAGTGAAAACTCGTGATTGCCCTTGATTCTCGTTGGAAGACCCAGCTATAGCAGAGGTCTGATTCGAGATCAAATCGGGTGTAATCGATCGAGATTCAAGAGTTTGATCCGAACGTTTTTGCATAGCCTCCATGAATAGTCGCATATCTTGCATGTCCATGGCGAGCTGATCCATTGAGGTTTGTAATCGACCCGCTGAGGAATCAATTTTAGTAGCTAGCTGTTCGTATTTCGCATCTAGCTTCGCTTCTAGGGAATCATGCTTCTGATGTAGAGCTGCCATTTCCTTTTGCATTCGTGTAGTGGTGCCGTCACCCATGGCCGGAACCGGACTGGAATTTGATACCAATTGATACCCTTCAAAAGAGAAGGTTTGGGAACTAGAGAGAAAAAGAGATAGAGATGAAGAATAGAGATAACTCTATTGATAATTTTCTGATTGAAAAATGAAAATTACAGGAAATGCTGTATTTGAAACAACATCAACAATTCGAAAATAACATAATTATAAGTCTGGGCTAAATAACATAGTATTGGGCTGGAATTAGTGGGCTGGACGTGTAACATCGATGCCAGGGAGAAAAGGGGATTAGATTTGGCAGAAAACCCCTGGGTTAGATGAGATGAGGGCACCAACAGTGGTTGAAGCACTAAAAGATAAGAATTATGAACCAAGAGAGGAAGAAGGGAAAACGTTTTAAAAAAAACCTCACTCATTCCTTTCCTATAATTAATTCGGGGTAAAATGAACCAAGCCATGATTTCAGAACCAAGCAAAACGAAAATAAATGCCACACTGAAATCGGAGCTCAACAGCCGCGCAAGTTCCATCAGGTAATTTTCGAACTAAAAGGAAGAGGAAAAGTCTGAATATTTTGAAAGAAAAACGAAAACAGAAAAATGAAACTTAATAAATTAATTAACAATAATTATAATAATAAATAAATATTTTTTCTCTGATGGGCCCACAACAAATCGACTCAACAAAACCATATAACACGTTTCTGATTGGGCCCAAAAAAAATTGGCAAAGGCTAAAATAATAGGCAGCTGACTCATGTCACCCAACGAATGCCCCTGTATATTCAAATATATGT